>JAXGGA010001282.1:155000-159645 GCA_038373865.1 Uloborus plumipes
AGAGCATAAGAAATTCGTGCCCATCATATCAAAAAATCGTTTTCTGGTAATTTTGGTTCTTTTTAATTACTTCTTTTAATTGTAAATGATTTTTTAAATATTTTTCAACGCTGTATTTATTAGCTTATAAACTAAATTGTGCAGCTGTCATGTTTTTCGTAGGAATGTGGTTTTTAAAAATGATTAACAGGTAATTATTTGTATGGATAATATAAGTTTTTTTTCTTTTTGCAAATATTATTTTGCAAAGGGAGGGGCTGTTATACATCAGTAAAGCTTTTAACAAGGTTATAAAAATTTGGAAATTATTGCTGTCGATTTCTGTAAGTCCGCTAAATTTAATGTTACTTTCAAGCGTGTGAATTTAATAGATATAAATATTCCATTTCGTTTCCTATTCTGGTAAATCGTTAGTGGTATCTGTGAATAACTTTGGGGTACATAAATGTACAATTTGTTCTTCTGCTTGTCTTGCATTCTTTTTACTCCCAGAATGTTTGATGTAACTAAAAATTAAGAGAGGGAAAAAATTCATACTTTAAGGTAGCACTAAGTACTCGACACTTTCCTTTTTTTTATTTTTTCAATTAGATGAGATGTTAAACGAAACCCAATAAATATGTTTTTTTTAAGGGGACTAAATCCTTTAATTTCTTCATTTAAAATTTATGTACCTTGTCCGCACGAGATACTTCATCAGGGCAAGTAATCAGGAAATTTTCTTCATTAATAATTAGTTGGATAATCACTAAAAACGTTTTATAGAAATTCCTGTTTAAAGAAAATGTAGATGGACATTTTTAAACTGTCTAATGATTAATAATTCTTGAACTGATAAAACAAATGCTAAAACGTGTACATTGTACACATATCGCATTAAGAGTAATAAAGAGTAATAATAATAATCTGCACCTTAAACCTCAAACACCCTTAGTAAAAATTTAATATTTTACCCCTTTTACTTAAAAATAAATTTCTAAGATAGTATCTTGTTTGTAAAAGAAAAAAAAATTCAAAATATGTAAAAATATAAAATAATAGTATTTTTGTAGCACTCTCAGAACTGTTTTAGAAGGGCGCGAACATTCATTTTTCCTATTAATCAAGAACAGAAATCCAATGCATTTGGAGCACTGGTTTAAAAGAAAATTGCATTTCCATAAATTGCTTTCCGTGCTTACATATAGATGGCACTACTACGTGTTTTAGGTTGAATTTGCATGGAAGTTATTTCTATGTTTATTTTTGAAACAAAACTTTTTAGCTTGATTCTAACAATTTTGAATGTTTATTTATTTTACGATGACAAGGCAGCTAATACCTACACCTCCCCCCCCCTCCTCCAAGCACGACGTTTACACTCTTTTTTGACATTTTTCTTTCACTTCCCGTACTTTCCGAACCTATGGGCGGCGATAGGCGATTGATTGACAGCAATTCGACCAATGATAGGCGTGCATCTATTCGCATGTCCAAAATCGAGTACGGTATGCTTAAATGCCACCGGATATTCCCCATCACAGATGCTCTTCGGCCGAGAGCTTCGGCTACCTTGTGATCTCGTCTTCGGTCTCTCTCCAGATGCGCCTTCATCGCCTGAGGAGTACGTCCAAGATCTCCAGGCCCGGTTGGAAGACGTTCATCACTTCGCACGGGAGCGAATCAACATCGCGACGGAGAAAATGAAGACCCGATACGACACAAGGTCCACTGGCCATGACTTTCAAGAAGGTGACAAGGTATGGCTATGGAATCCCATCCGACGTAAAGGTCTATCACCCAAATTGCAGTCGCATTGGAATGGACCCTACACAGTCCTCCACCGGCTGAACGACGTCATAGTGAGGATCCAGAAGTCATCACATTCAAAACCTAGGGTTGTACATTATGATCGGCTAGCCCCATACTATGTCCATAGTTCGTAAAATAGATCTAAAGCTACCATGGTAACTTGTTTGTAAATTTTGTAAATAACTTTTGCCTTTAATTGTTTGTAATATTACTTTATCAATGTTATTATTTCTTTCATGTTCTCATTGTTAATTTGTATCATGTTTATGATTGGTTATCATGTAATGTGTGCATCTGTAAATTTTCCCTTGCTTCCTTTCTGGGGATTGTACTGCCCGGGACGTGCAGTCCTTGGGAAGGGGGCAATGTTACAAATCTTGTAAACAGTTGTTGTTTTTCCTGCCTTGCATCATTTTCATTAGGTTTGGTTTTATCTGACGTCATGTTGCAAAAGTATCTGAAGATATCACCTGTATACCGGCCCTGTAACGTTTTGTAGTTTTTACACTTGCCCTACATTTAATAAGCGTGAAGACATTTTCGCGTGGTTTTTCTTTTTATACTAGAAGTTTCTGAATGGATTGTTTAAGTTATGAATGAATCGGAACACTCCGGATTTTGCTAGAACGTTGTAGAGGTTTCCTTGAGAGTATAAATAGCTGGCCTTGAACACAGTCAGTTAGTTCTTTTCAGGTTTGATTTCTGGAGACTCGTTTTCATTCGCTTGGGCGAATGGTTGTTTTGCTTTTGTAATTGCTTAATTACTGTTCACGTTAGATACGTGGTGCTGAGTTACTGTTGAGAGTACAGTGTACTGTTTGCTACCTAATTGCTGGATGTTTAGCAATTGTTTCCTGCTCCTATTGTAAATAGTGTACATACTTGTAAATAAATTTATAGTTACTTCCTCAAGATTGGAATGCTCATTTAAAGAAAGTTGAAGGTGCTACGGACTCGTTACAATATAGTATTTACTTTTCAACACTTATAATATATTGAAAGCGAAACGGTTAATAAAACTGCTGAGTACATTTTAAAACTGGGAGACAAACCAATTTTTTTCCATTAGTGAAAAATCTGCATGCATGCACATGTAGCAATTCAGAAAACTTTTTACGTGAGCACTTGATTTTCATAGAAAACTGTGGTACCTCGGAAGGTTATTTGGAATAATTTTTGACAATAAGACGTTTTTTAAATTCTGAGCCACGGTTTTAACATTTTTTCCAATCCTAATACAGTAGTTTATATAAATACAAGAGGTTACTTTTAAGTTGTAACCTCTCTCCAAAATGTGTGTGCTACATGGGTTAATGCGCAGCTAAAAGTGTGCATCTGTCTTTGTTTAATCAAAAGGATAGAATGTTGCATTTTTCCCTTGAACACTACGCAGTAATGTTTTTTCTTCCAAATTTCAAAAAAATATTACAACTTTAACAAAACCCGAGAATTTTTAATTAATTTCGAAAAGCAAACGTATTATTGCAAGTAGCTTTAGGTAATTTAATCAAAAAAAAAAAATATGATTGGTCTACTCTTTGTAAATTTCGACCTTGAAAGTAGCATTTTAAATGTGGTGGTGGTCCCTAAATCTTTGGTCGGTCATATTTTTTGTTCTATTGGTCCTAAAGTGATTCTGTCTTGGTACCCAGCATACTTTTGGCCCTCCGTACTCAATTATGTAACCAAATTTAGGGGTTCCCATTTGAAAATTCAGACTTTAAGTTCATTTCACTTTGTATGTAGCCCCTTATCAAAATTTTACTCACATAGTTTTAAAAAAGACTGTAATCCATGTCAGAAGACACCTTTCTTTTGTTCTTGGGAAGTATAGCAGCCGAATAATTCAGAGTGTTTCGTTTTTTTTTCAATGACTGTACATGGTATCTATGTATCATTTCTGCTAAGAATTTGAAACAAAATTACTGACAGTAGATATTTTTTCAACCAAAATAGCAGCGTGACTAACGTAACATTTTTGCAACCCTGAAAATGAATGCTCATGTTGTGAGGCAAAAATTTCTCAAAGTTAAGCAAGTGTTAAAAATTGAATGATATATTTGAAAAATGTGTAAAGTTGGCTTTTAAAAACATAAAGCACATTTATTAAATCTTAATTTTTTTAGTCTTAAGTGTCACTTTTACTCAAGATGGCGTGTGACTAACGCAACGTGATTAACGTAACCATCGAATAACAAGTAAACACACTACAAACTATTTATTATGGCTAATCTCAGAAATAATTACAATGCTTTTTCAATTTTTTTTAAACTTCTTATGTTGTGTGATTTTTTTTTATTTATTTATTTATCTATTTTTTGATACTTTTTTCACTTCGGTATTTTTTTTCTTCGGTTGAGGTTGACATTTCTATGGAATGACCCTAAACACATAGGAACAAAAAATCTTTATAAATGTATCAAATCAAGGGGAGATGGTGGATGTGGGGTTTGCGAAGTTATTTAATCTTCGTTAGGCCGTCCGTGAAGGCCTGGCAGGGTCGTAGGAACCGGGGGGAGCTGGGGGAGCACGGGCTACCCCTTGGGAATATTTCAGACCGGCCTCAGCTCCCCCGGAAAAATTCTCTTACTACAACCTTTTGTAGTACATTTTTTACCGCAAACCTGATTTCAAAAATGTGATTTTTTCTCGGAAATTCATACAATAAGCAGCAGCAAAAAAGAGGAGGAGACAGGGTGGTTCTCGTTCTCCTCATCATCAAAATCATATAAAAGGTGTGTTTTTAAAGCTACAATTTTTGGAAAATTACCAAGGATGACTTTGCTACCCCAGTTCCCCCCCCCCCTCCCTCAATGTAACCAAAGATAGCCGAAATCCGCTTTCAACGATTGTA
>JAXGGA010001283.1:0-159558 GCA_038373865.1 Uloborus plumipes
AGTCCAGATTCTTCACTGAGATGGCTTGTCACTTGCTCTGGAGGCAGGGATTTATAGCTTCTCAGGTGCTTCTTGGTATTTTGTTTTTGCGTCCAGACTTTTCGCTGTTTGTTGGCAGCATAGAGGGAATGGGTGAGAACAGACAAGGTCTTTTCTTTTTCTTTCGTTGTCTGTGCACCCTCCCTCCTTTGACTTTTGACTGATACGTTGAATTTTCTTGTTTTAGCAGTGGGTTTCCAGGATTTTTTTCTATTTTCTCTCTAGCTTGATCCGTGCAAATTGTCAGTTGCCAAAGAATTCTATTTTGTTTAATTTTTTAGAGAAATTTTTATTGCGTAATTAAAAAACAAAACTATTTGTAATTACTGGAAACTTGAAATAACTACTCATGACCAAAGTATGCACTAAAGAGACCAGGGCCCAATTAAGATAACATGGGGCCCTGGCCAAACACTTTTTGGGGGCCCACTGTACTGAGGCTTTACAATTTTAGGCATTGGATAAAACAATTTTAGCCATTGATTAGAGCAATTTTTCCGATTTGGGGGCCCCTAAATTGTGCGGGCCCTAGGCCATGGCCTAGCTGGCCTATTCAGTAATCAGGCCCTGAAAGAGACAACTACAGCTGAGTGCTTTTTGGAACCTTTATATTGTGGAACTTTTTTAGCGAGAAATACTTGTTGCCTAGCTTTAAGAATAAGTTGATGCAACAGGACTGTCTTTGAACATTTAGAGGGGTGTGAAATGCTCCCCTGTATTTTAAAAACATAGTGTAATTGTACATTTTGCGTGTATTTGCATGTTTTTTTCCTCATATAATGTATTGAGTAAGTATTACTTCCTTGTCCCCCTGGAAATTTTCGAAATGACGGGGCTGGTATGCAAGATATATTAAATTGCGCTAGTATGCTGGAATCAGTAAGAGATAATACGTTAAAACCTATCCGTTAAAAAATAAAGTCATAGATCAAAATGAATGCAGAAAGCTGTGAACTTCGAAGATATAAGAATCCGTAAGATGCAAATGCAATTTGTGTTTAAAGAAGTGTAAAAATATGTAATTAACGTCTTGAAAAAAAAGTTAATGATGTTTTGGAAAACTGGGAATCAATTTACAGTACGGTGAGAGGGGCTTGGAGCTGCTATTTTAACATTGGTAACGGGTGCCGCATGCCATCAAAGCAGGTCATGCTTATATGTGCTGTGCATAACATAATATATTAGGATTGGCAATATGATGTAGAACTAAGGGTTATGAGAGGGTTTAACCCCAGAAACCTCATTGGTGCCTTTACATATAATCAAGACTGTCGTTTACGTAAAATGCTTCGTTTGGAACTTAAGATAGTCACGGTAGCATCTATATTTTTCTACTAATTTTTTATGCGCATTCCAATCTTATTTTTGTGCTATTTCCACGTTTTTTGAAGTAAATACTATTTCACGTTTTTTTAAATTGAGTAAATTAAGGGAACTGTTATAAAAAACGTTTAAAAGAGAAAGTAAGCAAATTAAAAAAAGAAAAAAAAAAAGATACTCAATGTCATGATTTATTAATTCGTCTGAGCCATCGAATGAGTATCTTCTGTCAATATATCTTGGATTTTTTACTAAAATTCAAATTTAAGGGTGTTTGAGCTAAAATATTTACACGGAATATGTGTCCATATTTGTAACTTAGTAGTTACATTCATAAACACTTTGTCAACAAGTTAAATCCAAAAAACCCTGTTTTTAAGAAACTACAGTTCCCAAAACCCTTAAGGACCCTCCGTTTGCTAAGGCACCCCCCGAACTTGGAAGCTGTGTTCATCCCAATAGTATCATAGACCTCAGAAATTAATTTTATCTCGAAAGTAATGAAAATAGTTGTACACAAAGAATTCCGTATAATTGTGAGGACATGAGAATTTTAAAAGAAAATAAACCACAGAATATTTGTCGTCTTGGCAATAAAACCAACCTTCTCTTTGTCGTTTCTATTGCCTATCCTACTTTCGTCGTCAATAATCCGCAAGGGAACAACATAGCTCGTTTGTTAACATCTCCAGTCATCCCACATTGAACCAGTTGCTGAAAGCAACAGTTCTCAAATCCTTTTCCACGAGTCAAATAACAATTGCCGATTTTGGAAATCCTTTTCTTCCTTGTGTGGGAAATGTGAGAAATAATAGCCACTTTTTTGCAGTAGCAATATTTCTCATATGCTGCATTAAGTCTCAGCTGTGACCTTGGTCTTGACCGCAGAGTGATGACTTCTTCCAAAATGTTTCCTTTAAAGCTTATCCCCTACTGTTTCTCGATGCAGTTGGTTTCTTTTAGACAATCCTTGCGCTTCGCATCGGCAGGACACCGGCATTCCATCTCCAAATGGAGAAGTGCACAGAATCTCGATTGAAGAAAAACTTTTCTTGAGTTCAAGCGTTTTCCAGGTAGCTGGACTTGTGTATCTTTCGTTCAATCTGCACTGTTTCTTGTTTCGGGAGACAGTTTTCCTCCTTGTTCGCCATTCTTGGATGGTTTCCTAAACTCAGCAGAAGGAAGTCTATTGTTGATCAATTGTTTTCCATTCGTCCGTAGCGTATGGGCCAATCGTTTGTAAAATTAAACACGCTGATCAATTGTCAGATTAATTGCTCAGAACATTAACTCTCCTCATGAACCACTTTTGTTTTATTGACACTAAGAGAAATATGTTTAAGATATGTAGCTTTTGATCAGGTGATGATTTTTTTTTTCTACTTATTGTTATGCTTTGCACTTTAATTTTATTCTCTTGAAAAATTTTGCTCTAAATATTTTATGATTATACATTTTATTAACCGTTGTAAATAAAATATAATAATAATTTTTAAGCATATAACCGTTTAGTTTCAAAAAAGTTGATCCCTAAATGTCAGAAAATGAGAAAAATGACCAAGAAGATTTTTTTATGGTATCACTGGGTGCTCTCATTACAATTTACCTCATGAAGTGGTTATAAAGAAATATTTTACTCTGTTAATCTATTTGAATTTAGATCTATGCTTATTTATAACGCATTTTTCCTCATTGATTACTTTCAGTATTAAAATTCTCCTTGCACCATACTTGCTCTTCTAACGTGAGCTTATCCGGCTCAATCATTACTATTATGATACTAAATGGGATACCTTCTATCAAATTTTCTTCTTATGGCGTTTCTCTATCAACAGCATTTTTCCCCCATGCATTTCAATGATTATGGAATTCAAGTATTTTTAGTTTATATTCGCAAAATCGTTGATTGAAAAATTTAGTACTCGCATATGACATGTTTTGCAGATTTGAGAAATGTCTTGGTGATATGAATGAAAAAATATATACTATGTAGAGTGTTCGTGTAACAAGTTCTTTGTTGTAATCTAGATCCGTACCAGAACCAATAAATCCGGAGGTTCCTTAGAGGAACTTGATTTTTCTTTTTATTTCCCATTATTATTATAAAAGTAATATTATTTAAACTATTATTATTATTATTATTACTATTATTTATTCTTTTTTTAGTATGTCGCTACAGAAAACAACATTGACTGATAAAGAAGGTGGCAGTCATTTAAATTTTCACGCTAAATAAAATTGCAATAGAATAGTAATTTCGATGTTCAGCGATCCAGGAATGTTTTAACTAAAGAAATCAAAAAAGTATCAAGAGATGGGGCTGATTTGAAGGTTAAGTGTAACTAAACAACTGAAAAAATAAAAATAATTATCCTTACATAAAATTATAGATACCTGACAAATTGAATCATTAATCTGATTTTTTAAGCTATTTTTCTCGCAGGGGGATTTAGTTTTTGAATAAGCTCATTCAGTTTTAGTTCTGGTTGGGTCTTTCGCTGATAAAAAGAGGAAGCTGACCAAAAAACTACTACGCCCTCATAAATCATACCTGGAAAATTCCATCTCTCTTGTCATTCTAAATCGCTGACAGGAAAGCGTGCATAAAAATGCTTTTCCACCACTTGGGGATCCCTCTGGAGTGCTAAAAGTTCTTCCTCCACTTTCTCCATTATCCGACGTAACTTTCAAATCCCGACTAACTGTGTGCTCAGTTCTTTTCACCTTTTCTTTGTTCAGTTAGCACCAATTGCGGAGCGATAATGGATCTTACTCGTCAACGCCCCTCTTTGGCAGTCGCTTTAATTTACGCCGGTTAATGGCGTGTTCCGGACAACAAGATAAACACATCTGGACATTAGGGAAGAAAAGGGTGGATTCCCTTTTCTAGGAATGAATAATTGATTCCAGCCAGAATGCCATGTTCAGAGCTTTATGAAAGTTAATGGTATTTTGGGTAACTTGGAAAGTTAACTTGCATCATTAAGGCTCAAAATTGGGGAGGTTTAAAGATAGCGCAGTGATTACAAAGAACACCTTATCGATCCGTGTAACTTAGCTTTCGCTTTAAATATTACGTGGGCACGGGCTCGTATGTGCTGATACACACGATGCCATTGCTAATAAATAGTTGAGAGACTAGGCTAGAAGATGAGTCTATAGCGTGAGATAATTCGTGTCGACGCGACGTTGGAAAAATACTGAAATACGAGCTGTTTCAGTAATTAATGTTGACGCTGTGAGAAATACAGTTAAATCGACAATAATTATGATTTCTATTATGTATATATCTTTTTCTAGCCATGTAATGCCTATTTCTATTTTGAACTGATTTGTTATGGAAATTTTCATTTTTACGGAGCAATTAGCACGGAGCAACATTTAGCAATTAGAAGGCAGTTAAATTCATTTTCGCTAATTTCAACAATGCATTAACACAACAATTAGTTCTTTCTCATTTGGATAAAATGTGACCAAAAACATATAAAAAATGTCCATGACCTTTTTTTCTAAACAAAAATGTATCGCAAATCTGGCTCCGGGAAGCGTACCGTTATCAAAAACTACACGTGTATCAAAAACATTTTTCCTCTAATTTATTTGCAATTTTCAATTGCGAAAACTTCTCAGAACAGCAACTTTTCAGGAATGTACAATAGATTATTTGACTTGTCCTTATTTATTTTTTTATTTGTTTATTTTTATTTATTTATTTATTTAACTGTAATATATGATTTAAATATTTTCTTACGTTCCATCATAAGGAAGCTTGAAAAGCAAAGCTTGCTTCAGGCCCGTCATTTAGGGGGGCAGGGGGTCAATTGCCCCCCCCCCCTTGGCTTTGAGAAATTAATGTATTTTCATATAAGTGGGCGTGGCTTTTGATGTTTTCCGATGAAATTGCATTGAGTTTGGACCCTTTGCCCCCCCCCCCTGGAAAACTTGAAATGACGTCCCTGGCTTACTTGTGAATGAATTATGTGCAATTACTAATGAAATTATTACTTCTACTTCAAATATGTATAAAAGATTACCTAAACACGTTATTTTCAAATAAACCTATGCTGTCTATTTTTTTAGGATCTTAATTTTTACACTATCAAATAAAGTGTTTCTTAGTTCTTTAGTAGTCATTTGTGCTATGTTTTTCAGCATAAATGACAAAATACATAAAAATACAAATAGAACATCTTATACAATAACATTCTTTAAAAATTATGAAGAAATGTACAACATACTTATGTATATTTCATTTTAAAGCACTGATTTATTTTTGTCCATATTTTATTTTTTTATAAATACGTTTTGTATATTAATGCTTACATTTTAATATAATTGGAATACGTTTTTTCAGAAATTTACAAGAAACTAGGAAACAACTTCCGACGATGTAAAAACAAGCACACATTGCTGTATGAGTAAGTAACAGTTTAATTACATGTTTATTTTGTGACGGAGAAATTATTTGATCTATTGACATTTCATATTATAAAATTCACTAGAAAATAAGTTCATAACCAGTGGTACGCGAACCCCTAGGGGTTTGCGAGGTGCATAAAGCGGGCTCCAGAAAATAATAATGTAATGGCAAAATTTTATGTCGCTAATAGAAAAAGATATAATATAGTTACTTACACTGCAAAAAATGAACTGCTGTTTTTACAGTACAATACTGGTAGCCGACGTTTCAATTTAAAACTATAAAATGCACAGTTATAAACTGTAAAACTAGCAATTTTACAGTTTCTTACTGTAAAGTTTCAAATTTTACAGTTAATTTAGCTGTATTCTACTGTAAAAACAACAGTATAATACCGGCAGCAGAGGTTCCAGTTTAAAACTGTAAAATGAACAGTAATAAACTGCAAAATTATCAGTCTTACAGTTTATTATTGTAAAATGAGCAATTTGCCAGTTTATTACTGTAAAATGGGTAATTTTTACAGTTTATTACAACACAATATCTGCATTATACTGTAAAAACAACATTCATTTTGTACAGTGTACATATGCCACTGTTTAGTACGTGAAATAAAAGTTTTGTAGAAGCACTAATAAAAACATATTCCATATCAAGCAAGTCAATCAGGCACGTAAAAAAGGTCAAAATAAAGTTATTTTCACTCTCTAACTAAGCCAAAGAAATATGACGAAGTTGTCTATAAGAACTATAATTATAATTTAATACAAAAATTAGATAATTTTATCAGTCACATGTAAATGAGGAAATGGTGTAGAGTTGTACTGCTATTTCATTTAGTGAAAAATTAAACACAAATAGAGGGAAAGCTGTAGTTGAAGAAAAATAAAAATATACTTAGAGAGGAAGTCGTATTCATGGACATTTTAAAAGATGCTAGTAAACCTTTTTATTTCTGTGTTAGTTACATGTGACGATAGCTCTGTGTGGAGAAATTCTTTGTCTGTACTTTTCAAGGATCGATAGTTAAAAACTGGTGATTCAAACGAGTCACAGAAAGTCAACTAGCAGATAAGCCCAACTGACATCCACGAAACCTCACCATCGTTTATTTGTGTTATTTTAATGACAGACACTTTTCAAAATGCCTCATTAAAATGAGTTACATGATCATCGAAAGACACATGAATCATTGAACTTTAAATTCAACCAATTGCCTAATACTACTTACTCCATTAATCTCACAACATTATTAGCTAAATTCAGTACATAGTACTACTTATTCTACAAAGTACATAATAATACTTTTTCAGTAAAATCGCACAATTTGCAATTTCAACATTGAACAATAAGAATTCTCTATCAATATATTTTTTTTTTAATGTGAAAAAAATATGCCACTATTTGTTACTTAATTGCTTTACAAACTAAAAGCATTTAAACTACTACACCGCAAAAGAGAAAAATCTTATGAATCCAGTATTAAGAGAGGCTTTTACTAAACTCGTAATTACGATTAATCGATACAAATCACCAAGTACTATTTTCTTGATATTATTCACAATGTTACAAAACAAAAAAAAAAAGTTTAAGGCGTGTCGTTAAATAGTTCTCTCTACTAATAATGTATAAATCATCCCTCAAAAGTTACCTAACCCCTTTATCGGAAATTGTCAAAATACGTGTTAACTAGTTAAGTAACTTTTAGTCAACGAATTATCTAATAGTTAATGAAAAGCAAACATAAAAAAATCACCTTTTTTGGTGCGTATGTAAGGTTAATCACATATTTGCGTAATTATTAACTAAGAGATGTCATAAATAGTTAAATGCTAAGCTGAGTGTAAATTGTGAGTAAGCTGAGTGTAATAGTGAGTGTAAATTGAGTGTATGACTAATTATATCATCTCCCACTGGAGTTTCCCCGCAGTTTTCTAGACGTCTTGAACTTTTAATCAGCGGATTTGTGATTAAAGGATGCAGGATTTTTTTTTAATGGATGATTATCATTTTTAAGATGAATACTAAAAGTAGTCCACTATTCCATGAAATCAAACTTAAAAGTTTAGGAGTTGGTGCAGTTATGAAAATTGGTGATTAAAAATAAGGCGTTTTATTGTGTTGCTTAATCACGAGTCTTGTCCTATTAACCACAGTCACGTATTATTTTAATCAATTTACCTAAATTACATCAGGACTAGCGGGAATCAAAAAAATAACTAAATGCTACTTATTTACGAAGTAATTTTCCACTGAACTTGATTAGTTTATTAGTTGTCGACGACAACCTTCAAGAGAAAAAAAAAAGAAAAAAGTCCGCCATATTTTTAATATTTAGAAATAATGTGTATAAAAACTTTTTACAGAGCCCAATATTTATGATTATTATAGAAAGTTCCTTTTTTCCCTAAGGATATTAATGATGAGTTACGCGATTTGGCATCTTTTAGACATACATTTCCAACTGTCTGCCTTCAGTGGTTAATTAGTTTCCTGTCATTTGCTGCAGTGCCACACCTCCTATCAATTTGTGTGGCATTTTCTAAAATTCCTTTCCTTTTTATTTATTCTTTCATTCCTGAATGCATTTATATCAAAGTTGGCTAGGATTAAAAAAGACAAAACAATTTTTCCACGCATAACTTCGGAAACGTCTGTTATAATGATGTCACATCTGGGCAATAATTTCTTGACTTCCCATATCTTAGGTATAGGTCTTGATGCATAATATAAATGTTAATGAATTCTTTTCATCACTGTTTTTTGTGGTCTCCATCATTAGCGCTTATTAGCAATACAGTGAAACAACAAAAACTCGGAGTCAAACTTCAGTAATTTGTCCTAAATGATTTCGCAGAGAGGGTTATTCGAAATAATTAGAATCTTATTCCCATAATTGTCACCTGGGATGTACTTTATTTACCTAAGTACGATATCTTGCGCCTTGCAGTATTTCTATTTCTTTTTTACTGGTTTTTTTGCCGATATTAATTTCATAATGAGGAAAATGTACATATTTCTATCCACCTTAAAGACCTTAGTCTGATCTTTGGATCCAAGTCTCTTAAAGAGTCTTTCATGCTTAGTTGAAAAGGTTAAAAGCGTTAATCGACGATTATTGGGCTCGTTGCAAGGTTTTATGCTTTGATTGGGGTTAAGGGTTAAATTACTCTGTGAAATCCTTTCATTGAGATGCTCAAGATTGTTTTCGTTTCATATCGTACAAGTATTGTAAAATTGTTAAATTGCACAAATATTGTAATTTGCTGTTGTTCAGTGGTGCTTGTGTGTTCGCAAGAGAGAAAATACCACTTTGATTGCTAAAAGGGTCTAGTCGAGTTTTCAGAGTGCTCTCTTTTTCAATAATTCTGTTGTATATGTGTAAATCATTTTATTCGGAAAACTGCTAACCAGTTCTAGAACGTAATAAAAATAGCAGTTGAAAATACTCGGCAGAGGATTTTATTTTTCATTTTAACGTAGTTAAATGTAAACTTGTTATTTCATTGAATAACTAAATACATTACTTCAATACTTCCAATTTTCTCTAAAGATCGTTGTACAGATAATGATTTATCAAGGATCTATACACCGACTGGCTTCTAAGAACAACTTTTAAGCAATGTATTTAAAATGTGGGAGTGGCAAAATGTTTTATAGTAGTCAGGATTTTTCTTTCGAAGCAAAGTTACAAAATTACTTTGTCCCCAAAATTGCAAACTTTTACGAAATAAATGTCACATAGCTTTGAATCGATTTTTTGTGGGAAAAAAATAATAATATAAATTGGTAAGGCTCGACCGATGGCATTTTTTGGCCGATGGGCCGATGCCGATTGTTGGCCGATTGTTCAAAGTTGGCCGATGGCCGATTGCCGATTATTTTCCTCTTCCATCGGCCGATGGCCGATGCCGATGGCCGATGGCAAAAAAAATTCAAACGATTAGAAAAATAAATGTTTATAAGAGATTTGAAGGGTCATATATTTATTTCAATCTATTTTTATTTCTACGAATACAGGATAATTGTAATCATTAAGATAAAGTCATTTAGATTTTGGCTAAAATTTCTATTTTACTACCACTCGATTTAGTGTTCACTAGATTTTCCGGCACAAACTTGTGTCACTTAAAATAATAACTTTAAATTTCATGTATTACTTTAATCTAAAAATATCAGAAAAAAAAAAAAAAAACACACACACACACACACACACAATTATATATTTTCTAAATTTGAACATTTTTTACACAAAAGTAAACAAAAACAATTTTAAATACCAATTATGCACGAGTAGTTTATTTTATTTATTTGTTTATTATTTTCAATGTATTCAATTTTGTAAAAGTATGGTATTTTTATTCCCATTTATATGAAAAAAGGAAAAGGGGGAACTCATGAATAAATCTAACGGTATGTAAGCAGGCAGGGCACTTCAAGTCTTAGCAGTAATTATTCGTTCGATGATTCGACAGTAAAAGTCATAACAAGATTTTAAGCTGAGGATCACATAATACACGGCGCCAACCGGCTCGCGAACTTCCTCTGCGTAAAGAAAGTACAGTTTTCTAGTTTCAGTTTTGATTCAAGAAAAGTGCAAACACTTGCACTTTTAAGAAATAAAAATGCACGGGGAAAAGCAGGAAATGAAGTAAATTGGAAAATTTTTAAGTATCTTAAATATTTTTTCAACCCTTATTTTACGCATTCTAAGATTTCTTACCTCTTGATATTACTTTTTTGCAGTCATCGCATGTCATAAACTTCTTAGTGCCCTCGACAAGACTATAGAAACTAAATTGGATCTTTATTCAATGCATCCTTTTTTTAGCCTACTTTCCCGTTAAAAATAAAAGAAAGACGAAAAAAGTATTAAAAGTAGCTTAATGCATCTAAAAAATATCGCCAAGTCCAAAAGATATCGCCAAGTTGAAAAAAATATCGCCAAGTCCAAAAAATATCGCCAAGTTAAAAAAATAAAAAAGTAAAATGAATATCGAAAAATTAAAAATTTGAAAGTAGGGTATTGAGATGGGGAATTTGTGTGTCGGTCGGTCGGTCTGTCGGTCTGTCTGTCCCCCCCCCCCTAATAACTTTTGAATGAACATTCCGATTTGGACAAACTTTTTTTTGTTGGAAAGATCTCGGCGAGTACAGCTCATTCCCACATTTGATTTTTCGATTTGAACAATTTTTGGTTCAACTTTGAACCGTTCAAATAACCTGTCCCGCGATGCTAACTTTTTAATGAACAGTCCGATTTGAACAAACTTTTTTTTGTTCGAAAGATCTTATCAAGGATATTTCATTCCCGTATTTACATTTTCGATTTGAACAATTTTTCGTTCAACATTGAACCGCACGAGCAAGCTGTCACCCCTAATAACTTTTGAGTAAACAGTCCGATTTAAATATTTTTTTTTTTTTTTTGTTAGAAAAATCTCGGCGAGTACAGCTCATTCCCATATTTAATTTTTAACCATTTATTATTAATTTTTTACCATTATTTACCATTTTTCTTTCAATGTTGAACCGTTCAGAAAAAAAATTTAACATTAGCGCCTACGGGGAATTGAAGTTGAATGTTGATCCTGAACTTAAAGTCGGATTTCCTTCAAACTAAGTTTGCAAGAAAATGGTTTTGATAAGCAATGTTTGTAAAGTACTTTTCTGAATAATCTTCTGTGAGGACTCTGATTCCGACTCCGACTCCGCAAACATGGCGGAAATGCAGGCTCAAAAAAAAAATGACTGACTGTGCAGACGATTTTTTGTTTATTTATTCATTTGTTTTATTTTATTTATTATTATTTTTTTTTGGCAGACGATTTTTTTGTAACAAAAATAGTTTCATTCACGGGGGTATTTTATTCTTTATTTATATTTAACAACTGGCAACGGATTAAAAGTGAAATTCGAGACATTTTATCAACGGACGAGTTTTTTTTTTTTCTTTATTTTTCTTTCTTTGATAAAATGTGTTTTCATGTATTTTGTACTTTTAATTTGTTTTTGAAAACAATTGAGGAATTTTTCTACGGAAGAACTGTAGCAGTTACATTCTTTAAAAGGTGCGACAAAACTTTATTTATTCATTTATTAATTTTTATGTGTCTATTTCATCTGATGAGAGGGGTATATTTTGTTTTTAGAAATCAGCTTTAAGTGCTAAAAAGGTATGTTTGACATAATTTTTAGTCTCAGATAATCAAGAGAATAATGATCAGATGCTAGAATGCCGATGTCGATGTACGAGAAAGTAGGCTCGTTTAGTTCTTGACAGAACTTCTTGTTTTTTCCAAGAAGTTGTAGGTTCGCTATTGTCTGATTCATTGCTGCTATGTAAAGTTTCCAATGTGCTGTTTTGGTAATATTAAGCACCAAAGTCAAAATTATACCATGGAAAGCAAAGAGCTAACACATGCGGTCTGAACTTCTTTCAGTACTTACGTTTTGTGATGTGACAATCATTTTGGCAACATTTGGCGGGGCCGTGTCTTATAAAACTTTATTAGTAACCATTATAAAGTGTGTTCTGTAGCAGTTTTAATATGACCCTTATCAAATATGACATCGTTTACAATCTCAAGTAAAAAAGCTAAGTTTTCAAAGTTATTTCCAGCTTCCCAGTTTATGTTAATTGCTGATTTTATTTCTTCTTATAAAATGTCTTTTTAAATATTATATCGTAGGCAGAAAAAAAAATTAGTAAAAAAAGTATGTACCCTCTGGGGTCTATCGTAACTTTTGAGGGACGCTTTTTCTTTCCTTGATAAAACAATTATTTTTTACATATTTTTTTTATTATATTTGCTGTCCATTAAAAACTGTTTGTAACCAGTATACAAAATATCTTTGGAAAAAAAATGTCAGGCAAAAATCAGGGTTAAAAAAAATGTGTTTGCCAAATTCATCTGGCTAACATCTTTTTAAAATTAAAAAGAAAAAAAAAAGGCTTTCATTCACATACACAAAAAAAGAAAAAAAAAGAAAGAAAATAAAAGAAATACGCAAAAACTAATTCCGTCATTCGGAGGTTTCACTGTAATTTTAAAAACACTCATCAAAGAGATCGCTCGCAAATTTTCTGCTGTGTTAAGAAAATTTCGGTATCTGCCCGATTCGGAAAATTCCAAAACCGAGAACTGTGTTGGTCCCCCTGCTGCCCAATTTCAAGCCACATGGCGAACGTACTTTTAATTGTGAAGTAAAAAATAGAGAAGATAGAATTCCCTCCAAAGAAAACTTTTTTTTTTAAACATCGGCCAAGCATCGGCATCTTGATGTTTTTGAGGCCGATGGGCCGATGTTTTTCCCAAGTTAGCATCGGCGGCCGATGCCGATGGCCGATGGAAAAAATTTCAACCATCGGCGCCGATGCATCGGCCTGGCCGATGCATCGGTCGAGCCTTATAAATTGGCATAGTTGCCATAATTCAGAAAAAATAATACCAAAAATATGTCTTCAGTCGCAAAAATCACCAACAGAAGTACCGTGATATCTTTTGTACCATTTACTGAATTTGACGGGCAAAATAATCATAAGACAAAGTGGCAAGATAATGGTAAAAGTGAGGGTGGGCTCAACGTAATTGTGAGACCTGAAATAGGAGCTTATCTCAGCTGAGTTTTGTAAGGTGTCACAGAAAAAACTGTTAAAATGAAAAAGCGACGACGAAAGCTGTTTTCAAAGATTTTACATGATATTACCAATGAAAGAAAACGGGGTTTCTGAACTTCCATAATCAAGAAGGCGATTTTACTTTTAGATTAATGATTAAATTTAAGTCCTTTAAGAGGAAAGGCGTTACTAAACTTCTGATGGAAACAATGTTGCATTTGAGCCTTTTATTTATTTTTTTTAAAGAAACCGTCTGACTAAAGGAACATTGATTTTAATAGCATTTAAAAATTGATTAATTGTAAAACTCATTTTTAGATGTATAAGTTGTGACTTTGTTTCCAAAAGGATAAATGAGAAAACATGACGCTACAGTGAAAGCAGTTTTTGAGGGTAGAAAAACAGTTAAGAGTTTGTCAATAAAAGAAAACATAAACTTCCAATGAACAACTTTAATATTGCATTGAATATTATATTTGAGACTTGGAAGAAGATAATAGTAAACTTTAATTTCTAAAAGGTGGGATGTGAAATTTTTAATCGACACTTTATTAATAACAGAGCAATTATTTCGATGGCACGAGAATATGAAACCTTTGTCTAACTCCCTTTACTTTAGACCGTTGGTGCTGAGTTTGTACAGTAAAAATTGAGAAAATCTACTGCTAAGTAGTGAATCAATGCATAAAAGTACCTTTTAAAAGGGTCAATTATGTCGCAATATTACTTAAATATTAGGCTGAAGACAGTAGAATTGAGCTCTTAAAACAGTCACAGATATATTTAAGTTTTGAAACTGGTTATCTAAAATAGAAGATGTTGAGGGTAAGTTTCAAGTATGTCAGTAGAGAAATGTTTAGCTATGAAGTAGCATAAAATGAAGTCTTTAAATGGATCACTTTCTAAATTGTGTTTTTCTCATTTCGTGATGAGGATCTGAGATGCTTAAAGCGTTTCTCAGAGAAATCATTTCATAAAGGAAGTAGATACATGAAATGGTTTCTAAAAGAGCGTCAATTTAGAAAATTCAATTTTATACTGCTTACATCAGTGGTGTCCAGCTACGGCCTGTGAACCGTTACGCTGACTCATGTGGTCCGATGTTTTATTCAATGCTATAAATCAAATGCCACGATTACTCACACTATCACAAATTTGGTGTCAGATATTGAGAAATTGGTTTCTGGAAAACAGATGCAAACTTCGCATTAATAAAACATCAAGTAATGATAACAGTAATTTTTAGTTCGCAATATTCACTCCTTTTCCATGTATTTTCACATAAAATTTTTGATGTGTTTGGCCTTCGTGAATCATCTTCATATCAGGTACACCTCTCGGGTAATTTAAAACCCTAAAAATAACGTCTCTAGGGTAATGAAGTTTTGTGCATCACTGGCTTAGATGAATGGTTGCAACTGAACTTGTAATGTAGTCCTCAAGAAAATTTGATGTCTTATTCCTATCTCGATACTGGAAAGCAGTCTTGAAATTTGTCAAAAATAAAATTGTATCCTGTACTCCCTGAGTAAATAAATTTTATGTAAGGCAGCCTGAAGTTCTATGATCTTAAAATGATCATGCTAAATAGTGGTATATAACTTGTGAAGATGTAAAAGAGAGTTTGAGAATAATGCTGATGTGAAAAAAATCAACCCTTCCAATAGAGATAGTGAAATAAATAACCACCTGTGTGCTCACTCATTTGAAATTTCAAGAGGGAACGGTAAGTGGTTATTCGATCTCCACCAGTTTCCGATTGTTTCCGACCGTCTGCTCGAAAATAAAAGAGGAAGGGTAAATGGAATCTCGAATTTTGTAGCAGTCCAGTCGTTTTAAAGCCATTTCGCTATCAATTAGCTCTTCGCTGGAGGGGTGAGCGAACTGAGTAGTTAGATAGTTAAATTCGTGACGGCTACTCGATCTTCGAAATGTAAATAAAAGGACTAGGTCCCCTAAATGAAAAAGAAGCAGCTGCAGCAGAAAAGGGTGGGAAAGTCCCACGTGACTTCTCAAAAAAGAGGAAGATAACATCTGCTACGTAAGCTTATATACTGTGATTCTTGCGTGGATGGATCCGTTTGTGTGTAAATTAGCATTCCTGGACAGTTACTACACAAACCGGTCTCTGCAATTCTTTTATTTTTTCTTATTATTCTCTCATACCATTTTTTCATTCTTTCGCTTCATTTCGATGTCCCTTTCTCACACGAAACGTCATTAAAACCATTCTATGAACGCCTTGTTTTGCCCCCGGACATAGTCGAAAGTTTGTTGCTTCACTGAGGATTTCACTTGTTGATTTGAAGCTTTTCCCCCGATTTTTTCAACCTGACAGTACCTCTGGGCCCAGATCTTTGTGTGTGTTCTTATCTAAATGGAAGGCTATCTTTTTTGATTTAAGCGCGATATAAGCTTTGTCCCACTTGTTCTGATAAGTTTAAGTGATGCGTTTGGAGAGAGTTCTTTTTCAACGTTACATTCATTCCGAACCTGGCAGAAAAAGAGACATTTCTATGAGCGCAATTTATTTTCAAATGTTCAAAGGTTTTTCTATTCTTCTCGTTTGTTTATTTATTTTTTTGCCACCGCAATGCTGTTTTCTATTAAGAAGGAAATTAAAATTTCAGGCAGAATTTTTTTTAAAAAAGTTTGGTTTTTGAGAAAAAGTTTTCCGATTTTTAAAACCTTTTTTAAGCTTTTTTTTTTTTTTTTTTGCATTTACTTATGTGATAAAATACATATTATCTTTTCATGAAATGATAACGTGCCACGATAATTCATGATAACGGGCCGCAATCTTACGGTAACAACTTTTGCCTCCCCCCCCCTTAAATGTATCAAAATACTCTTTCGATTGCTAACCATCTAAATTGTTTTCACTATATTCGAGTGGTTCCCTACTCTGGTACTTCATTGAACCTTTAACATTGGCCAACGAGAGGCCATGTCAGCCTAGTCGGAAACTAGATGCCCGTCTTTGTAGGGGCCCCGGCTCGGAATCTGAGTAGTATAAGTTTGATTTGTATTAAGGTTAAAGGGGGCCCGACGACAGTAGCAAAGCCTTGACTCTCGGTGGCCTTGGTGCAGGGGTGCCCACAGGGGGGGGGGGGATTATGGCGCAAGTTGCGCCATCAAAATTTTTGGGGGGATTTTGTAAAACTAATTTATTTGTTTATTGAAATTATTTATTAATTTATTTTTTAATTTAAATTACTTACTGATTTTTTTTCAAATAAAAATTATTCATTAATTCATTTTTTCAATTTAAATTATTTCTTTAATTTATTATTATTGTTTATTTATTTATTTATTTGTTGTATGTGTGTATGTAATTGGAATGTCTGTAAGGGGAAAAAAAACGATTCTATTCTGCGCTTCGAGTCGAATTTTTAAAAAAGTAATATATAAAAAATATAATAGTTATAATTTTAATAAATAAATAAATAATAATAAAAAATAAATAAATAATAATAATAAAAATAGATAGTAATAAGAAAAATAAATAAATAAAAAAAATAAATAATATTTTAACAAATAATAAAAAAAGGGAAACAAAAATAAAATAAGAAGCACAAGGGGTTGTGAAAAATTTGGGAGGGGGGGGGGGAATTTGCGCAATTGAGCTTGAGGGGGATGGGCACCCCTGCCTTGGTGAACTCCAACATTAAAAATTTGCCGATTCGGTCCTGTGTCGGGTAGTATCTGACACATGTTTATCATGATAAAAAAATTTCACTTTCTTAAAATGACCTCTTTGAACACGATTCTAGGATACTTGTATGACTTTCAATACTCTCCAGTTACATTTTTCAATCTCGGTGGATTTATCAGGAGGGAAATATTATTTTAACTATGGAGCTCAAAGGAGTAACAACCGTATAGTGAATTCTGGAAAATATTGTTGTTGACAGGTTTTTATTTTTATACTTTAAAATAATTTAAAATAATGGCCCGAAAAGAATTATAAACTCTTGCTGTTTGACTGGAAGAAAATAGTGTAATACTGAGTAAGGAAACGTGAAGAAAAAATCACACAAAAAGCATTTGAAAATTCGACTTAACACACATTTTGGCAATAGAGAACTTAATTTTTACGATTACTTTGTAGGTCACATTAAGTAACAGTTTCCGAGCAAAGATGTAAGAAAAATTTATAACAATTTAATAGAGTGCAAATTAGTAAGAACATTTGCCCCTTATTTGCGTTGAAGTATGCAACATCTTGACATTTGTGCGTCATTACCGTTTTTATTTACTCATTTTTCATTATCTTCATATTTTAGCGATGTATGCTCGATCATTTTTCATTTAAGGTAAATGTGATTCATATTTCATCTTATTTATTCATAATAACATTTTCAATCCCACCTAGTTTCCGACATTACCTGGAAACGATACATAAGACTCTCTGAGCATACTTTTTGACAGTTTTACACATGACTCTTATAGTTTATCTTCATTAAAACATTTTTCTATACCTAGACTAAAACTGCAATTGGATGATACTTTGTCTTGCTTCCCACTGAACTTTCCTTCTTATCTTTTCATATAAAAGCAATAGTATATATGTTCGTTTTTTCTTTCTGATTTTGGTTTAAGAAGTCTTCAAAACCATTGTTCTTCAAAGTTCTCATTCCATTTGACATGTGGGTGGATCTAGTCAAACGTCGAAGGAATTTTAAGTAGATATAACCTTTTGAATTCGAGTGTTAAATAACATTTTATTTCTCTTTTTGGCCATAACGATAACAGTGTGTGGTAAGTTCTTATTCCACTTGTTTTTGCTGTTTTACTTAAATACCTTTTCTAATTCAATAGCATTTTTTTGCATATAATAAATGCTTGGGGTTGCGTGTGTAGGTGTGCATAATGTATAATGTATTAGTATTCTTTCATCAACTTACTCAAACAAGATAAGAGTAGCATTTGTATTTACGCTCAAGATGTTGCAAAAAATTGTGTGATCGAAGAATTTTCAAATTGGCCAAGGACTATTTGTAGTTTTATTTAAGCACTGATTTTTACTTATATATTATTAAAAAGTAAATGTAACATATGGATTATTATAAAATGTATGGTTTAAGCACAAGCAGAATATTGAAGCGATTGAACTTTGAAACATTTTAATTACTCGATTAAAATCTTGACTAACTTATAAGTAAATGTTTGTATACTGATCCTAAATTGAAACTTTAAGTATTATGATGGTCTATCAACGAGGAAAAACGTTCTTTGAATAGTACATTTAACTCAAGAGTGATAGTGCAATATTACATGTGCCATTACATTTTAAAGTGCATTTTCGGCACTCGATTTCTCAGCTGAATCCGGAAAACTCGGCCATCTTCTCGCGAGGAAGCAAAAGAAAAAAAAACCGAAGTACCTGTTGTGCGCATTTTCAATAACCAGGAATTTTTTTTTAATTTGGCCACTTTTGCTTTCGACATTATGCTGAGTTTTCGGGATTCTGCTGTGTCACTTATTAAATACGTTTATTAAGCGTGATAACCGTTAAGAAATTTGAATTGTTTCGTCATTTTTAGTTACCATAATGCATCTATTTCTTGTATTTTGTCGTCATGCGTTGCAAATCCTTTAATAACATAATTTTTCTAGCACTGCTAGTTGGCAAAACTTCTGTTTTTCCTTGAAAATGCTTGCCTGTAAGAGCTAGGAAATTAAAACCTTTAAATAATGCTCTCTGCTTTCTGATGCAAAGATTTATTAAAACTACTATCCAATATTTCTAATCATATTTTATGCTTCTGGGGGACTATTCAGAAAAATTCTAATGAATCATAGTAAAATGAAAAAAAAAAAAAAAAGATATTTTCGAGTTGCGGATTTGCAGTTTTGAGGGCTCGTCTCAGTGCATTTGTGGGGGGGGGGGGGAGGGGGGTTCTCCTAGCCCTACATAAAGGTTCAAATGTAATGCGGTTTACCTATTATAATCTAACGTAAATCTAAGGGCATCGCCTGCTTTTCTTCTCAATAAGATCCGGCAAATAGTGCCGGATCTAGGGGAGAGCAATCCTCCGGGAGACAATTTCTACGGGATGGGGAATTCACTCCATTTCTGAGGGGGAATGGGTTGTTCAAGTTCGATAGATAATAATTTCAATTGAAGATGGCATAGGACTGCAGTTTTAAAATTTTACAGCGGGTACAAAAAATTGCAGATTCAGCGCTGCCGGCAAGAAAGCTGCCTTAGTAAAATATTTACCTGGAACTGATTTTCTAGTGATAAACTCATAACTTCAAAGTAAACTACGATGAAAGTTTACGCATGTCTAAACTATGAATTAGACAAAATGAAACTTAACAACAACAAAAGTGAAAGGCTTGGAGTTATTTTGAAATTAACACATTTAGACACATCCTTAAACGTTTATTAATAGAAATTCTGTAAAAAAAGAACGAAAAAAAAAACCGTGGAAAAACCGTAATAGAGAAGAACAATAATAGTTTTAAAAAAAAACTGGGATGGAAATGCTGAAACTCATATTTGTAAAAAAAAAATAATAATAATAATAAATAATAATGATGTACATTGAAAATGTATTCAACTGAGCAATAATTTTCATGTTTATTCTTCAAGAACACTTGACAACCATAACCCGAGTAAATTATTCCATTCAATTTTGAGCTATCCAAAGTGGTAACATGATTCTACTATCCGGCGGCATAGGAATTAAAAGAAGTCAATCTAAGAACAAGATTTTTCAATGAATAAATATCTATTCCTCGAGTAGGAGGAACGAATCCAATTCCAAGGCAGGTGAAACAACTCATAAATCTTATTTCTAGTTGCATGTCTTATTCATCTGGCGAAATGTTTAAGAAACCATCTTGGAAAACTTTTTTTTTTTTTTAGCACGTCAAGGTTTTGCTCATTACTTTTAATTTATAGGAATTTCAAATCTGAAATGGCTTGTTAAATCAAATTGATAACTTTCATTTCCGGATTTATTTACATTTCGTGTGTGTAGGATTCATTTTTTTTTTTTTTTGCTCCCCTTAACGTTAAAACTGCGGTCTCAGAGTCCATTGAACTACGTAATTTTGGAACTATAAGCAACAAACCTAACGTAATGCAGAAGAAACTTTATTCCAGCATTTAATAGTTCAAATTTATTGCAGTTTGAAGAGTTTTATAATTATTGCAATTTGGTTAATTATTAAACTTAATACATTAGTAAATTCGTAAGTTTTTCATTTCGACGCTAAAGGTCGTAAACTTAACTCCACATTCCCCTGTATTAAAAAGAGCTTTTATCCATCTGAATTAAGTGCTCAAAATTTTGACCTGGCGAAAAAATATTTCATGATCTGCCTGAGTCCTTATTTTTTAAATTTATTCAACTTTTTTATTTTACTCTCTTTAATGTAAATATGTGTTCAAAATATCGATATTATTTCGCGAAAATGCAATAAGAGTGCTTTTGTCATTTAAGCTAAGTTCAAAATTTTGGCCTAGTCAAAAAATATTTTATGGGATCACAGGCCCTCTAATTTTTAAACTATCTCCCATCTTTAACTTGTCTTTTCTCCTTTTTTTTACATTTTTTTGTCGTGTCTATGACGTAGACAAACTAAATAACTCCATGGATCCTTATAACTGCTTTTGCGATTTGTTGGATGTTATAGTCATAAAGGTCTACAAGTGACGGCAATACACCAATTTCTCTCAGGCTCGCACTTATTGCTGGACACTAAAAGAAATGACAAGGTGTAAGCTGTGTATCTGGGCATTTACAACAGTTTCTAGACACCCTTCTACCCCCTCCATTAATCTTCATGCCCCTGTGATGGCCGGTTCTCAGCCTGGTAATAGTTTTTATTTATTTATTTATTTATTTATTTTTGTTATTTTTTACAGTAAACATGTATTAAAGAGAAACTTCTGTAATATTTTTGAAATGCTTCTTTTAATTGCTGTCCAAAATTAACCATTTGTTGCAATGTTTATGCAATAAAAGAGCATTGTGGGTCTAATGTGTGTGTTGGCTGGAGGGGGAGACTTTCTCAAAATAGTTTGCACTCTAATATTGAGTATAGTTGCTTACTATTAGACAGTTCGTCCAAGTGAGGGGAAAATAATTAATGTTCTTTTATAAGTGAAAACACCGGTCGGATGTTTTCACTTACTGAAACATTGACCATTGTGTAGCAGCAAAGACTTTATTTCCTGATTTTTATTTATTTATTTCATTTTTTAGCGCAAGAATGCTCCTTCAGAATTTACGATACCGTATAAAGTGAAAGGCTCCATAGAACTTTTATACGATTGAAAAGAATTCCCTTAATGGTCATTCCATAGAAGTGTCAACCTCAACCGAAGAAAAAAAAATATCTAAGTGAAAAAAGTATCAAAAAATAAAAAAATAAAAAAAATTATACAACATAAGAAGTTAAAAAAAATTGAAAAAGTATTGTAATTATCACTGAGATTAGCCATAATAAATAGTTTGCAGTGTGTTTACTGCTTGTTATTCTATGGTTACGTTAGTCACAAAGTCACACTCCATCTTGAGTAAAATTGACACTTAAGATTAAAAAAAAATTAAGATTTAATAATTTGTGTTATCTTTTTAAAAGCCAATTTCACACATTTTTCAAATATATCATTCAATTTTTAACACTTGCTTAACTTTGAAAAAATTTTGCCTCACAACATGAGCATTTATTTTCAGGGTTGCAAAAATGTTACGTTAGTCACGTTGCTATTTTGGTTGAAAAAATATCTACTGTCAGTAATTTCGTTTCAAATTCTTAGCAGAAATGATACATAGATACCATGTACATTGTAAATCCACCAGCATAACTGAAAAATATTTTTTATCCTTTAAGTTACAAGTAAAAACAGTTACAAAATCAGCTCTAAATGTTACGTTAGTCACTATGGAATGACCCTTAATCACGTTTAGTATTAGTTGTAGAAATAGTTATGGATGCATTTTGTAAAATTAGCTTTTAAAAATCAGTCTTAATTTTAAAAACTGTTTTCCTTTTTCACCTTATAAAAACTTGAATTAAAAAAAAAAAAAAAAAAAAAAAAACAATCAATGGACTATTTTTTTTTCTTTTGAACAATCACGATTGCTTATTGATTTCACTTAACTGCAGTTGACGCCCTAATCCTTTTGATGTCCACCACTTCCGCGTGAAGATACTCCCCCTGGTCGGTGGTGGAGGTGGACTCCTCCGGCTCCTCGACTATGCCCCCCGCCCCCCAATTCAACTTTATTTACACCAGATCCTCTCGACTTCCTATGGTCCTCTTTAGACAAAAACGACATCCAACACTGAACATCTAGCATCCAACTCACAATATCCAGCATCCAGCACGCAACATCCAACATCCAGCGCACAACATCCAACATCCAGCGCACAATATCCAGCATCCAGCGCACAACATCCAGCATCCAGCGCACAAAATCCAGCATCCAGCGCACAACATCCAGCACACAACATCCAGCATACAGCACGCAACATCCAGCTGCTACCGCACAATATCCAACATCCAACATCCAGCACATAGCATCTAGCTAGCATCCAGCGTCTTTCATTAATTTGAATCTTGACATCTTGTACTATAATTAAGTTTTCACAATTGGGATTGCGATAACAGCTATTTGTATAAAGAATACACCCAATGTGTAGAGTCCCATCGCAATTCCTAAATTTTGAAAAACATACCTTTAGTTCAAGATGTCAAAAAAACATTTTTTAAATAAATGCAACTAAAACTTAAAGCCCATGGATATAAACAAACATCTAAAAGCGCTATAGCTTCATCACCACTATCTTATCAGAATTTAAGCTCTGAGCCTCAATAAAAGAACACTTTAAAAATCTCAATTCCCAACGGAGTAAATTTGAAAATCTTTACATGCGAAAAGCTAATTTTCAGGTCTTACGAAGATTATTAAAGACATTTATTTTAATATCTACCATTATTCTTCCTGAAAAATCATCATCATTAATGAAAGAAGCGATGCTTCGTAGCGTGGGAAAATTTCAAGGAAAAAAGCGTTTAGCTCTTTTTAATTGGTTTTTTAAATATGAATAATTTAAATGGTGTCAAAGTGTCTTTCCGGGTAGTCATAAATCTTTAGCATTTACGAGAAATATTCGAACAAATTTATAACATTTCCTTCATAAAATACAGCTAGGAAAAGAACAGTTTGTTAAGCAGCTGTAGATATTGTCCTTGATTTGGAGTTTTTTCTTGCTTGTTTTTGTTATCGACATTTTAAAAGATGAAATGATTCAGTATTGTTGGTATTTTTTTTCCCTCTTCATCCTATAGCTGATTGCGGTATATTAAGTCTTGCATTAATCCAATATATTTTAAGGTTAAGATATTGCTGTGTGGAGAACATTTAATTTCTATTGCACCAGACATATCTTGCAATATTTATTGTAGGGGATAAAACAAATTGTTTTTTGATAGTAAAATTCAGCACTTTAACGGTGGAAATACATACAAGCGGCATTTCTTTTTTTTTTAAATTTTGTTATTAAAGAGTAATTTTAGTACGAACTTTAAAGAATTGATGAGTTACAATATGTGAGGTCAAACTTGTGAATAACGACTTCGTCTTAAGTTAGAAACACAGAATAAAAATGTCTTTTAATATTCAGAAAGGGGTATTGGGTTTTGTACTAGTATTAATATTGTGCGGCTAGAAAACTTATTTCTAAATGAGGCGGAGGCGTTCAGTTTAAATTTTACAGGAAAAACAAAAAGACATTCTGATTAACATTATGTGTATGACTACTTCATTTTTAAATTCCTTTTTGAACTAGCAATATTTTTTTATTATTTACAGATAAAAATACCTCAGATTGAGTTGGTTTCTTATTTCTTGAACTTTTCGTTCAAATTAGTTCATGTGGTAGCTCTCAATTTTGTGCCATGTGCAGTAATAAAAAAAAGGAAAAAAAAAACGAAACTCTTTATTAAGTGACTGCTATACCTGCTAAGAAAAAAAAAGAAAGGTGTCATCCGACATAGACTGAAGTCTTCATTGAAACTGCGTGAATACAACTTTACTTTGATAAGTGTTCATATACAAAGTAAAATGAACTAAAATGAATTGAATGAAGTCTGAATTTTCAAATGGGAAACCTTACTTTTGGTCACATAATTAGGAATGGAAGGCAAAAAGCAGCCTTGGGGGTACCAAATGGCATTACATTACGAATTTTAAAACAAAAGATATAAACAAAAAACAAAAAGAGACCACCACCACACTCAGCCAGAACAAGCCTTCTGAAGAGGGGAATGTTTAAAAATCCTTGTGGTATCTATATAATCTACTATATTAGGATCGACACTAAAGTTGAAACCATGACCTACACTTTAAAAAAATGCTGAATCGTTACAGATTATTTTCGTGCAACCATCTGTGATCACTAGGGTCTCCGTCATTTTTTTGTGTAAATCAAGTATCTACATAAAAAGGTTCCTGAATTGCTGTTGCATGAAAGCAGACTTCTCACTATTGTGAAATTTGGTTTATCTACCAGATTCAAAATATACTCAGTATTTTAATTAAGTGTTTCGCTTTCAACGTATTCGCGCTTTCAACTGTTGAAAACGTAACACTTTATGAAAACGCTGATTTTATAAATGAAACTTGTAGGTTAAATTATACTCATCTTTTTTTGCACTGAAAGCCGCTTCCCTTGTTTCAGTTAGTACAATTGTAATCCCTCAAAGGGATGTAAAACGGATCGTTCAAAATATCTTTAACCCATTAATGCCTAGCGACCCTTTTTAGGGACGGTCCAATAAAGGGTCTGAATTTCCCCAAAATGAGCATTTCTACCAAATAATAGTGGTCAGTTAGTACCTTGGTATTACTTCAATTCGTTATTAACAGATTGTAGCACATAAATATTGTAAAGTGTGTTCTGTAGCAGTTTTAATATGATCTTTATCAAAAATGACACCGTTCACAATCTCAAGAAAAAAAGCTAAGTTTTCAAAGTTATTCCCAGCTTCCGAGTTTATGTTAATTGCTGATTTTATTTCTTCTCATAAATGTCTTTTTAAATATTATATGGTAGGCAGAAGAAAATTTTAGTTAAAAAGTGTGTACCCTCTGAGGTCTATCGTAATTTTTAAGGGACGATTTTTCTTTCCTTAATCAAAAAATTATTTTTTACATGATATATTTTTTCAATTATTTTTCCTGTCTATTAAACACTGTTTGTAACCAGTATGCAAAATATCTTTGGAAAAAATATGTCAGGCATTAATGGGTTAAAACTACAAAATATTTTAAGCCCAAGTTCTGGTTACTCTTTCAAAATCCCTGCTAGATTGTTTCTCCATCAAAATATATTGTAGTTAAAGCTCAATTTTCAAATATTAATTTCATAATTGATAAAAACATCAAAATTTCTTCTTGGAGGTCGTAAAGGACGTTTTCATTGTTCGGTTGTTTCAAAATTTGATATAAAAAATCAATCTTTGTCGTACCCAAATTGGTTAAGGTATTATATGCACACAGGTATAAAAACTGTAACATTGCGGAGTGTTTTTTCTTTTTCTTTCTTTTTTTTTTTTCAGTTCAATTGTGAAGTAAGGGCTGAAGCGAATTGAACACAATTTGGTATACGAGATTAAATGATGCTGATCTCAAATGTATGATAAAAGAAGGAAAGTGAGGGTTCTCATTGACAATTTTAAAGTTGATGCTCATTTTAATATGAAGAAGACCCCTTAGTAACAATTTACCAATATAAATTTGTAGAGCATATTATTCCTAAAAAAATAAAACCTTAAACGTCTCTAGTGTTAATAGTCTTTGAATGCTAGCGATTGTTTCGTTTTTTTCAATGACTACTAGCCTGCACAATAGGGTGGATCGAAAAAACTTTTTTTGGAATTTCAAATCGGCCCGGTTGAGAAAAGTTGTCCATTAAGACTAAACAATTACCTGTAAAATTTGAAGTTGATCAGATAAAATCTTCATGCTCCGAAGGAGGTCAAAGTTCGAAAATTAAGCCCAAAAATGCATTTTTTCTTCTTTGCAAAAACATTAGTTTTTAATAGTTTTTCAAATCGCTAGGGGGCCAAAAAGTTACCGAATGGGATAAAATAGTATGATGTAAAATTACATCACAGTCCGATAAAATCTTCATGCATCACATGGTGGTCGAAATTTGCATATTTAACCCCAAAATAGCACTTTTTCATCATGAATGAAAAAATTCTTTTGAAACGACCACGGGTAGAAAAGTTGCCCCTTGCGGTCAAAACCCTTTATACAAAACTAGAGATCTGTTATTTAAAGGATATAGAAGTATGGGACCAGCCCCCCCCCCCTCCAGCCACCTTCCCACAGTCCTCGACGACTTCGAAAATAATGTTTATGTATAACTGTGAGTGATTTTTTTGGATTCCGGAACATCTAGCTAGTTTGTATTTCGATAGGCGATAAGATGCTACTTGAGTTCAAATAAAGAAAGGGAAAAAGTTTTATCTATGAACAGTTTTAGAAAAATATTTTGATTTAGTGCAGTAGCCTCACTCAAAATGAATACGACAAGTTACCATTCAATCTGGCGAAGCCAACGCTATTTTATTCAAAATACAAGCACTTTCAAAGATCAAGACATTTCTTGTGATAGTTCTATTGCTATAGGCTTTGATGGAACAAATAATAAACACTGGATTCAAATCAGGTAAGATTCGATTATTAGAAATATCTTTCAATCGTGCATTGCACAGGTGCGTTTGTCTATTGCACCTAAATGAACTACATCTACTCTATTTTCCAAAAAAATTGACGGGTTAACCAAAAGTCCTAATTCATAATCAAGACCTGTCGCAAAAGCCATACTAGACTAAAAGTCTTCCAATAATAATTGCTCACTCGCCAATTTGTGGTGCAGGGTTTTTTTTTTTTCATTGAGGTAATAAAATATTCAATGTGAGTATTGATCAGTAGTATTTACGAAAGCTAGTTCTACCGGCGCCTTTCCATGTGACCGTGTAACATTAAAATTAGGGCCAATCGCGAATTCCTGGAAGGTGTTATGCTGGAACAGATCTATCTATCTGAAAAATTAATTACATTGCCAACCTTTATATTTAAAGTACACACTTCCATGTGGTTTGACATAAAAACAAAGTCGGGTTGCTCAGAAGGTCCTAAGCACATTTGACATATTATTCATGGATTAAGATACTTAAAAGCATAAAATTACGTTAGAGTCAGGTAAAATCTTCGTACGCCGCAGGACGTTAAATTGATTACTGGCAGAAAACTTACGATAAATACATTCTCTAAACTAAAACATAAAAAATTACAAATAAAATATATTCTAGCTTTTCAGCTCTACTCTTTTTTGTTTGTTTGTTTAGTAAATATTTGCAATTGTGGATCAGTGAAACAGGTTACTGTCTACAGTACAAGACCCATTAACGTTATTGGGTTAAATTTAGATTTCGCACTGACACAAGTACACAGATAAGTACACTTTTCTGTGTACTTGAGTGAAGAATATTTTACTACTAAATTACCTATTTAAAAAAAAATCTGAAAAAGAGAAAGTTTTCCCTCTGAACAGAAGTTCTTGGGGGACACAGAACAGAGAACTACGATTTCGAAATTAGAAGTATAGGGGCCTCATATTTTTTCGCGATAATCTTGACTGAAATGAAAAAATGTCGTTGTTCTTCTCCACAGACTTTGTGAACGATTTAAAGATGCTTCTAATAATCGAATCTCTCCTCCTTTTAATCCGGGACTCACATTTGTTCGATCAAGGCACACAACAATTAAACTATCACGAGAACTGTCTCCATCTTTGAATAATGCTAGTATTTTGGATAAAATAACGTAATTGGCTTCGCCAGATTGAACGGTAACTTGCCAAAAAAATCACTCAGTTATGCGTAAAAAACATTATTTTCGAAGTCGCCGAGGACTGGGGGAAGGTGGCCGGGAGGGGGGCTGGCCCCAGGGCCTGATTAAACTATCAGGAGGCCCTAGACCAAACAGTAATTACGGGGCCCCCTGCAGTCAAAACCTTTCGGTTTTATCCAATGACTAAAAATTTGAGCCATTTGGGGGTTCCTAAAAAGCAGGGGCTCTAGGCCAAGGCCTGGTTGGTCTACTCAGTAATCAGGCCCGGTCTGGCCCTCCACTTCTATGTTCTTTAACCCATTCGCTGACCCAAGCGAAATAGGTTTTTTGCCGCAAAGCCAACATGCATCACTCACCGGTTCCATTTCGCTACAGTAAAATAACACATTTCTCCTTGTTTTGCTACGGCGTTTTTAATGTTGTTTTTGCAGTCGAACCTGAACTTGAATGTTTTAATCGCAATTCAGTATCTGTAATTCATTTTATATTTTACATTACTTATTCAGTCAATCACCTTACAATTATTTTAATTCTGTTTATTTTTCTTTATTTACTTATTTTTTTCATTCGATATTTACCATTCTACTAATTTATTTAATTTTCTAACATTTCTGTGTTAATATTCATCGCTTTCACAAAATAAAATGAAACATATTCCCTTTAAATACCTCGATAAGCAATTACATGCAACAAATAGCAGAACAAGGGAATCCTAACAAACTAAAGAACTTTCATTTGTTGTTTCATTCTATCGAAAATATAGTTATTTCTTCTAGGGAAGGGAACACAATTCCGTTGCTTGAGCATGGGATTTTTCTTTTAAAACAAGGGGTATCATGCTATGGGACGGTGCCAATTCTGTGGTATGACACGGTATCAAAATAATGTTATGAGATAGTACCAATTTAAATGGTGCGTGATTTTCTTAATTATAAGTGGTTAGTACATTGCATTTACATGTAAATGAATTAATTAAAATTTCACCAGAACCTAACTATTAATTTCAAACAAAATTACTCAAATCTAGTGATTATATGTGCATCATACAGTGTTTATAATTCTGAATATATATATAATGCAATAGACAAAGAATCAAGCTATTAAAATTTAAATTACTTATTTATTTTGACAAATATAATTATACGATTCAAGCATTCGAATTATTTATAAAAAGTTGCAACTAAAATTAAATAAAATAAATGGCCATAATTACATAGAGAAAGTTGGTACCAACAAAATTTGCGCTTACGTGCTGATTGTAGAGTAAGCGTCCATTGTCCATAATATCACGTAGATTAGAGGGAATAATCGAAATTAACTCTTTCCCCAGATGATTGAAAGTTCTACGTTACACATCACATTTATGCTATCATCATCACCATTTGAAGACTATTTAGAGGTAAAGTTGACACAACATTTTGAAGGCTATGTAGCAGTTACAAAGAGGCCATAAAGCGTAGATAAAGCAAAGAGGCGTTACAAAGAGGCCTCTTAAGAAATTCATACTTGTCGTATATATGTACTATCTTCATACGTACACAGAATAAAACATATTTTAAGACTTTTTGACTTCACAACTGGAGGTTATATTCTTGAGCAGTTATATCAGTAAAACAGCTTGTTCTTCAAGCAATTACATTATCGTATATTTTAAAATGATGAAAAAAAAAAACTCTGAGGGCTGGGCAGCACACCCAGGCCCCAGCAAACGTATCGTAACACCTTCTAGCTCATCCTGTAAAAGACGAGCTAACCAGCAAACCTCAGCGAAAAAAGCAAGCCCTCCATAAATCTTCTAAATCCTGAACCAAAACTTTTCGCTAAGCCCTTGGTTGGCTACTGGAATTCAGAAGTGTTGCCAAACCAGAGAAGAAAAAGAATTCTCCGGTGAGGGTACAGTTAACCCTCTCAATGCTGGGAGAAAATGTGAGCTGTGAACGAAGAGATCAACCGCTCGCGTTCAAGTACTCAACAGTTGTGGCTGCTTAGCGTTAAAGAGATGCTATAAGGTATTGCGTTGTAGCATTATCCCCCCTCCAAAAGAAAAATAGGATAATCCACATGTTGGAAGTTACAAATGCAGGAACACCTCAATTTTTGGCAAATTTCTAAATCATACATGTGATGAAAAAAAACATGTTGACAAAGTACACAGAATTGATTTACCAAAACTCATAAAACAATAATAATAAAAAATAGTGAAATTCTAGTGCGTTAAACACCCAGATATCAAAAACAATCACGTTAATACTCAAATCGGTAAGTTGTATAATTCAACCGCGACGAGATGGCCGGTGTCAATCATATGAGAAAACGAGTCCATTCCTTAAAATAGGTAGAATTTCTACCCATTCAAATTCTCCCATCAATTGTGAACCCCATTCCTCAGTTTTCATCTGCGTATCACCCGTTCCTAAAAATGGACAATCCTCAAAAAAGGTGGAGTCATAGGCCATCTCTGCGAAGTTGAATTATATCAATCATGAAGTGACAGGCATGAAAAACTCATTTAATAAGTTGATAAAGTTTCGAGTCATAATATGTTTTTCTCCTTCAAAACACTCAGCAAAATTCATTAAGCACCATCAAAGCATTGTCCTTTTTTTTTTTCACATACTTCAAATTATTTCAAACTCATAACATTGTAATTGGTTCACTTTCTTCAAATTATTTCAAACTCATAACATTGTAAATAGTATTAAAAAAAAATATGATCAACATTACTCAACAGATTACATGAAGGCATCAAAAAATTCGACATGTGTGCAAAACACTTTTTTTTTTTTTTTGGAATTATTCTGAGTACTTTTCCCAGTTAAATACGGAACCAGCCAGCTATAAAACCAGAATGCTATTTAACGCCTTTAAATAACACATACAAAAGTAACCCAAAACATCAGGCTCAAATTGGAAAAAAAAATTTCGAAAACCTCCAAAGAAATCAAAGTACTGAATCATAACTTTAAAAACCAATACTTCTTATTTCTCAATACTCATGAACATCCTTTAAATGCTTAATTAAACTCTACATCCTTCTGCTGGAAAAGTTTGCTTACATGTAATTTTATTACCTTTCCCTCATTAAAAGCACCCTAACTAAATAACTATCATTTCTGAATTTTTCAATTATCTCATGAGGTCCATTATATTTTTTCTGCAAGGAACCTGGATGTTGGAATGCTGAGATGAAAACTTTATCACCTATTTCAAAATTGGGTTTCTTCCTACCTTTTATATATTTTTCTCTGGAGGAAAAGTAAGCGTCCTCATTTTCAGTAAAAGTGTCCTTAATTTTTAATAATTCATTGGAAAGTTTACTTTGATACTCATTATAGCCCTCTACATAAGTTGGTTCACTGTGAAGGTTAAGAGGGATATTAATTTATCTTCCGAAGAAGATCTTAGCCGGTGAAAACCCAGTAACCTTATGGATAGAGCTATTATAGTGCAATTTAAATACAAGAAGTTTTCTATTCCACTCAAAGGTTTTATTGCACATTGCTGCAATACTTGTTTTCATTATTCTGTGCACGACCTCTGTCATTCCGTTTGATCTTGGTAAGAATCTTTCTCTCCTGAATTCCCAGTTGTCTTAAGAAAATTTTAAATTCATCAGCCTTGAAACTAGGACCATTGTCAGAAATTAAAAACTTTGGAATACCAAAAGATGCAAAAAATGCATTTAGAGTCTGAATTATGGTTGGAGCTTTAATATTAGAAAGAGGTATAGCCTCCAGATACCTTGAATAATGGTCAACAATAGTTAAAATGAAACAATGACTTTCCGCAGATCTCGGTAACTTGCCCACGATATCGATTCCCAGGCACTCGCCAACTCCCAAAAACTTCTTTGGAATCATTTGATAAGTGGTAGAAGAAGGCTTGGGCTTATGACTTAAACATTGACTGCAGTTTTCGCAAAATTGCCTAGTCATTTTGAACATTCCCTTCCAAAAATAGTTTTCTTAAAAAATTGTAAGTCTTAAAAACACCAAAATGTGGAGTATGAGCCTGCGTTAAACAAGTCTTAAAAAGAGAATTAGGAATCAGAATCTTGTTCTGTAAAATCTTATATTCAGATTTTTTATTTTGACTCAGAAGTTTAATCATCACTAACTCAGTGTGAGAATCAATGAAATATTTAGAAACAATTTTAGGGTCATTACTCTCAATTCCTTTAATTATGGCTTGAATTTTACCATCTTCTCTCTGATGGGACTTAATCAATGAGTAATTTAATTCATCACTAGATTCAAAAATTTTAAGGTTTGTTACATTTTCATATTCAATAGGAACTCTTGAAAGATAATCAGCAGGCTGTTGAGCGCCCTTTGAATATGAGGCAATACAATCAATTGTTGAAGGTATAGGATCCACCTGGCAACAAAAAGGACAGAACTGAACTCTATTTTGACAATTACAGAAAGCCTTGATGAAGTCCTCCTAAACTGCTTATCCCAAAGGTACGCCCCAAAGAAAGGGGAAAGATGAAAGGGGTGGCGCCCATTCCCACGAGAGCACTTCTCACCTGCTTGCTGTCCGAACCAAATCGGACCGTGGTATTTGAACAAAAGTGCCGCTCCAATCCCTTCCATGTGGTTATTTTACAATGAGACAATTCAAATTGACTTGGGTAGTTTATGATGCTATTTTACAGAACATTTGACGTGCAAGATCATAAAAAAAAGTAACTGTGTGAATGACTTTTTAAAAGGATAGAAGGAATTTTTCGGTGACTTTTGATGCATTGTGAACAAAGCGACCAATAACACAAAGAGATATCTTTAAGTGTTGGTTCATTTATCTTATTTTCTATATGACTTTATATCCAGCTTTGAGAGTACGGATGTCAGTAGCTCAAGCGTGGGAACTATTTTAAAGATAAGTGGTTACAAAAGATCAAAACTTACGACAAATTCCCCATTTCCCTAAGGAATATTTACTTGAATACAACTCACAACTGTTTACTCAGTACTGTCACTTAATCTCAGTTGTATCACTTAGAGATGCCCGAAAGAAACACTATAGGCGGTCTCCCAAGAAAGCATTTTGCAAACCATCTGAGCAGGTTTCCGATTTTCTTACAACAAAATATAGTTGAAATTAGAAATTAATTTGAAAACAAGCATTTCTATACTGTTATACTTTGGAACATTTAATATGCATCAAAAACAGAAAAAAAAGAAACACTTGCTTGACATAGGCCCGATTTTTTAAAAACATATTTTGAGAAATTTTATTTACTTTCATTGCATTACTTGCCAATTGAATTAACTTGATTAAAGGCAATTTAAATCAGCAATTTCAGTTTGCTGATTTAAATTGTGCGTTAAAAAAATCCTCAAAATATTTGCATTTCATTTTTGTTTTCATATACTTTTTACATAGAGTGTATATAGTGGGCGTACTTTTTGTCTCTGACGGGAACAATATTTAAAACTGTTTATCTAATCCCTAGAATCTAAAAGACTCAAAATTATCCATGTTTTTATTCATTCATAAAATAGTGAATGTTTAACTAGCAATTGTAATTTAAATTGCATGCGACAAATGTGTTTTCATAAATTGAATGAACATTTTGAGAGGAAAAATCTTACTATAGACCTGAGGTCACTAAAATGGGTGCCGCATGGACCAACTAGAGGAGTCGTGAAGTATATATACCAACCACAGGGTCTTAATATCTTATAAGTTACGTCACTTTGACCAAGGAAAATAGTTTGGGTGTGTCGGCCGGGGCAGAGAATGGGTTAAATAACGGTTCTCTAATTTTGTGTAAAGGGTTTTGACCGCAAGGGGCAACTTTTCTATCTATGGTCGTTTCAAAAGAATTTTTCATTCATGATGAAAAAGTGCTATTTTGGGGTTAAATTTGCAAATTTCTACCACCATGTGAAGCATGAAGATTTTATCAGACTGTGATGTAATTTTACATCATAGTATTTCATCCCATTTTGTAACTTTTTGGCCCCCTAGCGATTTGAAAAACTATTAAAAACTAATGTTTTTGTAAAGAAGAAAAAATACCTTTTTGGGTTTAATTTTCGAACTTTGACCTCCTTGCGGAGCATGCAGATTTTATCTGATCAACTTAAAATTTTACAGGTAATTATTTAGTCCTAGTGGACAGCTTTTCTCACCCGGGCCGATTTCAAATTCCAAAAAAAAGTTTTTTCGATCCACCCTACTGTACAATCAAAGTTGATTGAGCAATATGTTGCAATAATGTTGTTAATGTTACACGTACGTTTTTACAGTGGAGATACGGTTATGATGCTTGCGTGAGCTTCGAATCCCCACGAGGCCAAAAAAAAGTTTGTTTTAATGATTTTTTTTTTCTTAAAATTCTGAACCAAACTCGATGTACCAACTGAACTCATGGCAGGAATCTGAGTTACAGTGTTGTTATATTATCTGGGAACAAAATATTGATTTTAACTGGATTAATTGTTAGTATAACTTTTTCAAAATGTTTTAACAGAATAGAGGCATTAATTTCAATTTATTTTGTTGCTTTAATGTATATCAATTACAAATAGGGTAAGATAGCTCCTTAGCTCAGTTAGTAAGAGCGTCCTCCTAATAGCGCGAACATTATTGTATTGGTCCTCCCATTTGCCAGGAAATGTAGTTCTTGAATGATTAATTTTCCTCAGCTGAATTATGTTCTAAAGGGCCATGAATTTACAATTTTAACTTATTGATGGCAGGATTCTAAACCAGTTATGCTGTTGCTTTGAAACCAGAGAAAAAAAAAAGTTCATTTTAACAAGGTGTAAGTCGCAGTATCGTATATGTTAAACCTCTAATGTGTTTTTGTGAGTACTCCGTAACTTCATTAATACAATCAAACTTCAAAAATAGAACATCATTTTAAACATTTTTACAGCTATCGACAAAAAATAAACAAACAAGCTACAGTAAAACATGTAAAGTTGACTACCCTTGTAGGTTGATCACCTGTCTAAATTGATCGCATTTATCAAGAACGGAATTAGTCTTATATAATGCATGAAAACCTTTGTAACTTGACCACCTGTCTATCTTGAGAACTAATGAGCACCAACTTTGGTTTAGGGGATTGTAAAAAAGGGGGGGGGGTAGTAAGTTTGTCACTTGGTCATATTTTAAAACTTAATTAATTGATCTATTTTACGCATTCATTTTCTATTTATTGAAAAATAACCTATCAGGAATGTTTTTAATGCTATGATAACAGAATCAGCATTTCCTCAAGTAGATAAATAGTATTGCCTTAAGTAAGCAACCATACATTTTAGAAGCACTTAAGTTCCGTAAAATGTGCGAACTTCGATAAGGATATATTTTGTTTAAAGGCAGATCACCATGGATACAAATGTGTATGAGAAAAAATAAAACGAAGAATTTATGTCATTTTTGACTGATTATGAGTTTTAGAAATTGTTAATATCAAGTAACTTTTATAAACAATAACTTTTTTTGATCGATTTACTGAAACTTTAAATTTGTATGATACTTTATACATAATCCTGGTAAATAATCTCTAGCTAATTTTTGACAAACATTTTTACTTATTGTGTTAAAATAATGTTAAACAATGAAGGTGATTTTAAAGTATTTCAATTATTTAAGAAAAAAAAAGGAAGGTGCAAGAAATGACAAAAATAAAATGTTTTTATTACCACCTTCTTTAAGTTGTCCACCAAAGTACTGGACTGTAAAGGGGTCAACTTGCACAGGTTTCAAGGTACGTTTTTGCTATTATTCAGAAAAATAAATAAATTAATAATAATAACAAAAGCCGGGTTCTTGAACTCCTTCTGTTTAGCACAAATGATTCACACTGTTCTTCTAGTTAACTAGATTTTGGTTACGGTTGGTATGTAACCAAAATCTAGGTTACAAGACTGATTTTACTTATCTGACTCATTGAGTGCAGCTCATTGAAGCTTGATCTTGAATAGTTTTCCTTGTAGTTTCAATTCGAAACTCAATATTCCGAGACTTTTGAAAGTACAAAAGTACGAACATTTGGAGCAAAGTCGGTGGTTTTCTTTTCACTAAGGATTTTGCTTTACAATTTTTTGACTTTTTTTTTCCGCCGTAATAGGGAGAGAGCATCAGACTTCCTTCTATGACTCCAATGCTCGAAAAAAATTTCACTTTGTAGAAAAGTAAAAATGAAAAATTTATATTGAAAGTTGCTTTTTAATGTTGTTTTATATGCTGTTAATCTTATGCACAAATTTATTTATCTAGTTTAGCTATGAAAATATAGAAAGGTAGAAAATATGTAAGCACAATTTCCAAAAGTGGAACATGATTAGAAAAAACGGTGGTAGTATTTGGATTCAAGGGGTCATTTTACAGGAAAATCAGCTAGGGTTATGTCAAAAGCATTTTGAAAGTACTTTTTGTTTGGTAAGTGCTATTTACAACTACAAAAATATTTTCCACAAAAATCAAATTTGCGAAAGATTTTAAAAACAAAAATAAAAAGGTTTTAACAAAAAATTTTAAAACTATTTTATATTTCTACTTATTGTGCTTTATTACATCTGTACATAGTTTGGAGACTCCCACTTTAAACTAACTGCTTTAGCAAAAGTTAGCTTAGTAAAAGTTAGTAATTAGTTGTAAATACCTGTTTTACGCACATTTGGCTCCATGTTGAGGAAAAAGGTAGGGGCCATATGACTCCTTAATTTCTGACGAAAATAGCTTAAAAAGGTAAAAAATTACTTTTCGCAGCATTGTTCAGTTACTTGAATAATTTTTAAGGGGTATTACATGTCTTTTCAAAACTATCCAATTCTCTGATCAATCTTGAAAATGAAGTTTGTAAAATATTTACTCTTTTATTCCATGTATCGAGCTTTTTTCGAGAAATTTATTCGTAAAAGCCTTTTGTCTGACGTCTTGCGAGTTTAAATAAAATAATGCATAGTTAGAGCGCAAACAGTTGAATGAAACGTAAGAAAAAGTCTTTAAGTCTATTTTGAAGTCGCCATTCATCAATTAACCAGCGTTTGAAACATACACATTTCGAAAGATCCGTAGGTCAAAGGAAAATAAGTTATTTCCAGATCCAGCCCTATTAGGTTCTAAGAATAAAATAACGAAAGTTAAGAAACATGTTGCAACTCAAATGTTGCAGGTTAGTAGAAGTTATCAAAACTTTTGTCTCTTGACATACAACTATCCAAATAGAATATGGTCAGAAAATCAAAAATTATGTAATCTTTTTCTGCCCACCAATAAAATCCTCCAATTTCATTCCCAAAGCTGTTTATCCGCCACCCCCCCCCCCTACTTTCTGTAAATTGTTCTATGAATAATGCTACACTTTAACTTTAACCTTGCGTGTTAAAAGGGCTTGGGAGATGAAGGGAGAATGTAACAAAACAGAAATTGCGAGTAATTTAATTTCAGAGTTTTATTGTTGCAATTGTTACAGCTTTTTTGTCTTCTGGTTTTGTCGCTAGTGTGAGCATAAAATTGGTCTAATGATATCAACTTTTCGATCCATTACTTACTATTGTCCAGGGTGTTTATGTTTTAAAATGTAACGTAGCCCCTTCATCTTCCAAACCCTTCGTTTATAGTTTTTAATTTTGTTAAATTAGCAATGATTATGAAATTCTGTTTCTTACTGCAGGTATTTCAATTTGACAGGGTAGAAGAATTTGAAATGGCTTCACTTTGAAACGCGAGAATTACAAAAACATGGCAATCGCAATTAAAAGGAAATAAAAACTCGGCAAAAAGCTCGAAAATACTAATCACAAAGTCTTACTTTTAAATAGATCAGAATAAGAAATAATTTCACATTTTGGTAACTATACAAATAAAATACGCTCGTGTGGTTCAAAATGTCATTAGAAAAAATATCCGAAATTTTTTTGAAAATTTCCATTATAATCTGCGAGTTTTGTAGAAGCATAGCTAAAAAATGCAAATGAGCCGCATACATTAATCTAAATTTGGATAGGTGAAGAAATTTCATATGCACCCTTTTTTATCGGAAGCAGAAAGCGGTGAAAAAAGACAGGGGGAGGGATAAAAAAAAAGCATTTTTCATCATTTTTCGCCGGGTGGATTTATGCTTGAAATAATTTAAATACTCAAACAGAGCGTGGCAGAGAGTTAGTCTCAAATAGGCATTCTTAATAATTAAAACGTTATGTTTTCTTTTTTTTTCTCCTTTCTTTTGAAGACGCGTATTTTAGAGAATTTCGAAACAAACTTGTTTTAATTAAATATTTAAAGAAATCCAAGTTCAGTAGTGATTGCAGTGATTCTTATTTCTAATTTTAAAAAATTATCGCTAATTCACAATTTTACCGATTGTTCAGAAAATTTGGCTTCTTTCAGTTTTGTTATAAATGTTATTTCTGTATTTAGTTTTTAACGCATAAATATTCTAATTACTTACAGCTTTTATTTGCGGTTTACATTTATACAATAATTACCAAGTTAACTGTCAAGTTCCTAAACCAATCAAGTTGCCGTGTACTGTTAGAACAGAGTTATTTGCTCGATAAACGGATTGAGATTGTCTTGCAGATTGCGATTGTCGTTTGGCAGATGATTGTTAAAGGAATTACTTTTAATGTTCTTTTTCGTATCTTTTGCGGAGGAGCTCTGAAAATTTTGCGCCACATTTCGCGCTGAAGCTGATTTTAAACCAGGATAAATTGCGACCAAAATCCACAGCTCAGATTTTGCTGCTGCGCATTACTGTTACCCGTGCCCAAGCGCAAAATCTGAGCAATAGAATTTTCGTTACTGTTGCTTCCGTTGTGAATCATGAAAATATTTTCATTTTGAGCTTTCACTAAGGAAACTTCCAAAATAGTTAAACCATATTTATAGCCTCAGTATGGTTATGCAAAGATTGTCATCATATGCAAATTTGGCTAGTTCAGACCCCCCCCCCCTTATCGGGGAACTTTTTTTGTGGTCAAATTCTATCCAAAAAACATTCTGACTGCTCTAATTCTTTTCAAAATTGCCAGACATTCCAGGCGTCAAACTGTGTTCACTTGTGCACACAAATTGCATACACTTGTGCCAAATTGTGTGCTCATAAAATTCAATATTGCAATATGTAGTGATTGAATAAGAATTTAGTACTGAGTTCCTACTTCTAATATTCTACGAGAAATTAAATAGCGTTTTTGGAAAACGGAATGATCTATTTTTATATGTTCACGTTACTTGAAATTCATTGAGCAAAGTGTCATCAACTACTGACAAACGATGTAGCAGTTCATGGTTAGTTAAATATTAAATAGTTTACTTGGAGAATGGTATGCGCTATTTTTAAATCTTTTAGTTTCTTAAAATCAATTCTTGCAAAGTGTCATGAAATACTGATAACTGTGAAGCAGCTCATACGTAACTATTCCTACATGTATACATTTTAAAGTCTTTTTAAAAGACTAAGAAGTTTGAACATTAAATGTCTGTTATTTAAAGTCGAAATCTACAAATAACATCTTATTTTTCCTAATTACATGTGCTATTTTTTAAAAGCACAATTTCTTGGTAGAGAATAAAACAGAAATTTTCGTTTACTTCGTAAGTTTAAATATAAAATCAGCAAAATTGTATATCTCAACTTCTTACATAAAACGAAAGTGTTTCTATAATGATATGAACATTAAGACAGGCATTAAAAGAAAAAACAATTAAGGCTCACCATTTGTACATAAAGTTGTCTCATGCCTGACTAATATAAAACTATTATTCCATAAAGCTTATAAGTAAGTTGTGATGGGGGAGAAAACTGACGATAAAAGAACACGAGCAGAATTGTCTAACAACTTATCAGACACATAGTAGTACAATCAGTAACTGATACTTAAGATTTTCATCATTAGACTAAACAAGGCCCGTTATTTTGAACTCCGAGGGGGGGGGGAGTAAGGACTCAATCAGGGGTGCCATCCCCCCCCCAAGCTCAATGGCGCTAATCCCCCCCCCCCTTCCAATTTTTTCACAACCCTATTGGGCTTTTTATTTTTCTCCCTCTTTTTTATTTTATTTATTTTTTTTAATATCATTTATTTATTTTTTTAATTTTATTTATTTATTTTTTTAAATTATAATTATTATTTTTTTATAAATTATTCTTTTTTTAAAGTACTAATTATGCGCAGAATATAATCGCTTTTTTTTTCCTTTCCAGACATTCCATGCACACACATGAAAAATAAATAAATAAATAAATGATAATAAAGAAATAATTTAAATTAAAAAAAGGAATTAATGAATAATTTACATTGAAAAAATCAGTTAATAGTTTAATTTAAAAAATAAATTAATTAATAATTTAAATAAATAAATAAATTAGTTTTAAAAAATCCCCCCTAAAAATTTTGATGGCGCAACTTGCGCCATAATCCCCCCCTGTGGGCACCCCTGGACTCAATGTAAATAGGACCAAAAAACAGCAAAAAACAAGCCCACCCTGAAACTCCAAGCAGGGAAATACATTGATTTCTGGAATCAGGGGGGCCTCGACCCTCCCCTGAACCCTAAATGAAGGACCAGGACTAACCACATAAACGGTGTAAATAAAATGTTTGCTTGTGCAATAAGTTTACAAACAAAAAACAACTTTAAAATTGCACAAATAGCAATTATACGCTCAGGCACCTGTTTCGAAGTGTCAACGCATCCATTTTATCAGTGGAAAAATGCAAAAAGATAAGCAGAGAAAATAGAAAAAGAAAGAAGTAATGGCGTAAAGAGACATGCGAGAAAAGAAAAATGAGAAAAAAGGTTAAGGGAGGTTTCTCTAAAGCCAAAGCATTCCTACTTACTACTTACGTAGGGTTAGCGCTGTTTATTTGCTTGTAATATAAACAGTAGCTACTCTTTCGCAGTGATAGTTTTTTTTTTTTTTCAAATGGGGGCTGCAGTAGAGGCACAACCTTTTTGCAGACTTTGTGCGATCCCCCAAATTAGGCATCCATTCTTTCACGTAGCACCAGATTCGGCGGAATGCCATTACCACGAGAATTTTGACGCCCAGTTGCCGCCAGATGGAGGCACCTGGGCTCTTTTTGATGCGAAAGAGCACCAGGGTTTAATTTTGCCTAGTGATATTCAAAGCCAAACGAATACCCCAAGGGATCTTTTACATGCCGCATAATCATACGACATGGGCGCCGAGGATTTTCCGCATCTCGAAAATCCACCGACTGGCCAACTCTAGGATCGAACCCGGGTTATCGGCGTGGAAAGCCGACGCTCTACCACCACGCCGCCAAGTCGGCAGTGATAGTAATCCCGAGAAAACGGAACAGTGAAGAAAAAACTGAACTCAAAAGTAAGAGAAAAGGAAGCAATGTGGAAATACCAGGCCAGTCATTTGGGGGGCGGGGTCTATTGCCTCCTCCCCTGGCTTTGAGAAATCAATGTATTTACACAAAAGTGGGCGTAGTTTTTTATGTTTTCCGATGAAATTGCATTGTGTTTGGACACTTTGCCTCCCTCTGGAAAAACTTGAAATGACGGCAGTGGGAAATACGCAATCAGTAATTAATTATACAAGAAATAAACTGTTAATACTCGCAGTCGAGGTTTCAGTTAACTGTAAAAACTGGCGAAAAACTAAAATTGCTAATTATGCAGTTTATTATTGTGCATTTTACAGTTTTAAAGTGGATCCTCTGCTGCCAGTATTATACATCAAAAACAACATTTTATTTTTTGCAATGTACCTGTATTTTGTGCAATATTGTCCTGGGAAGGTACAGGGCCATATCTGCGAAAATGAGTTTTTGAGATATTTGAAGAAACGCGTTTAGATTCCATGTTGCAATTTAATGATTTTTTTTTCGGATATTTTCAGTGGAAACCAAAACAGCAATCTTGTAAAATAAAACTGAAGTACCGTAGATGATAAACATGATAAAAAGAAAATTGAAAAATTTGCTCTTAACTTTCCGTCTGCAGTATAGCATTACGAAAGCTCGTACACCTCACAAGCAAAAGGAGAAGATATGTTATGCAAAATAAAAAATAAAACAAATCGTTTCGTTTTTGCCGATGTCATTGACAAAAATTCTCAAACCAACAGCCCTCTTCAGCAACAGAAAAGTTTTCCAAAACTTCGATTCGAGCTAAAATATTAGTCATTCTGAAAACCTATCCCGTTGGTAATATTTATTTGCACAACGCAATTTTTTGTTAAATAATTGTTTTAATGATTTGCTGCAGCAAAAAACGAATAAATAAATAAATTATATATGCAGCTAAGCACCGTTTATGCGTTTTTGTACTTATAATTAACTGTATGAAAAACTGTACAAGTGAAAAAGATGTACAATAAGCAAATGCTAATATATATTGAACTCTTCCAGGACCAATTAAAAAACGTATAAGAAAGAAACGTATAAACGGTGTTTCACTGTATATATCTATATATATCAGGGGTGATACCAACTTTAGAGGATAAAGTGAACTCATCGAAAGTGGGAAGGCGAAGTTATTAAAAGCGAAGATAAAAGGGGATCACTATAAAGATCCCTAAAAAATCTGATAAGTCGAGTTATCAGTCTTGGCATCGGCACATGCGAACGAACGTCATACATTAATCGCCTATCGAATGAGGTATGGGGGGGGGGGGCGTTTTCTGAAAGCACCCCTTATTTCAGCGGAATAAGGGACAAAATAATAATTTGGCAAAAAAGGGAGGGTCGGTGAAAAACAAATAAAAATTATGTATACAGTGAAGCACCACTTATACGTTTTTGAAGGGACTGTATGGAAAAATGTACAAGTGAAAAAACGTATAATAGGTATAAGTGAACATTTTTTGAACTCTGACCCAACCAATTTAAAAACGTATATAAGTAGAAATCATATAAACGTATCAAAGAGAAACGTGTAGATCCCTAAAAAAATTGATAAGTCGAGTTATCAGCCCGAACGCGCATCACACAGTAATCGCCTATCAAATGAGGAGAGGGGGGGGGGGTGTTTTTATAATAGCATCCATTTTTTCTCCGGAGGAGCGGAGAGAAAAAAGAATACTCTGGGGAAAAAAGGAGGGTCGGAGAAAAATAAATAAAAATCATAAATGACAGTGAAGCACCTTTTATACGTTTTTTAATAGAGTGCATGGGAAAACGTACAAGTGAAAAAACGTATTATAGGCATAAGTTAACAATTTTTGAACTCTGCCGGGGCCAATTTAAAAAACGTATAAACGTGGAAATAATAGATACGTTAAGACAGATTTTCTCGATAAAAATTTATATCGAGGGTACGAGGGTTATACGATATGGGTGTACCAGGAGCACTTTGTGTCCGTCAACTTTGTAGGAGAAAGTGAGCTCATCGAAACTGGGAGTTATTAACAGCGAAGATAAAAGAGGATCACTCTCAAGATCCCTAAAAAATCTGATAAGTCGAGTTATCAGCCCCGGCATCGTCACATGCAAACGAACGTCATACATTAAAATCGCCTATCGGATGAGACAGGGGGAGGGGGGGGGTGTTTTTCTAAAAGCATCACCTTTTTCCCTGAAGGAGAGGAGAGAAAAAAAAATCTGGAGAAAAATATAGGGTCGGAGAAAAATAAATAAAAATTATATACAGTGAAGCACCGTTTATACGTTTTTGAAGGGACTATACGGGGAAACGTACACGTGAAAAAATATAATAGGTGCAATTAAGTATTTTTTGAACTCTACCGGGAGCAATTTAGAAAACGTATAAAAGAGAAACGTATAGACGGTGTTTCACTATATATATAGCACTTTGTGTCCGTCAAATTGGAGAAAGTGAGCTCATCGAAAGTGGGAGTTATTAACAGCGAAGATAAAAGAGGATCACTCTCAAGATCCCTAAAAAATCTGATAAGTCGAGTTATCAGCCCCGGCATCGTCACATGCAAACGAACGTCATACATTAATCGCCTATCGAATGAGCCAGGGGGAGCGTTTTGAGGAGAGAAAAAAAAAAAAAAACAATCCGGCAAAAAAGGGAGGGCCGGAGCAAAAGAGGAAAAAACTCCTCTCCAATGTAACAAATCCCGGGGTTTGGAATAATGGGCCTCGAAGAACAAACGAGCGATCCGAAGTTCCCCGCGGCTGAATGATGTGTGGTTGAATTCGATTACATCACGGGCCAGGGTTGGAATAGAAGCGGATGAAGCGCCCGCCGGTTTTACCGCCTACTACACTAGTTGCTAGTTGCTCCGCGAACGTCGGCCCGCTAACATCCCCTGTCCCGTCGAGCGCGATGCTTCACCGCTCTAGAGCCGGGACTCTCCGCGCTCGCTCGAGATAACTTCTCTATAGTTTCGATTCATTCTCTAACTGTGTCTCATTTGGAATTGCGGTCCTTTGGTGTTTTTTTCCTGTTTTTGGGAATCCGGTGTGGCGTGTCGTGGAATACATGGAAGGGGTGAGTTTGTGTTTTGTTTTCTGTCTCTGCATCCTCTCGCTCTCTCTCTCGGTTTGCTCCGCGTGTTCCTGGAACTCGGGATGGGATCTCTCACGTGGTGGCTGGATCTCCGTGGACGGGATTTTGGAAAAGTTTTGTTCGCGGGATGGTGAGGATGGGGTCTTAGTTTTGCTTTCGGTATGTCGATGCGTGGTATTTGTTTGTTGTCAGTACAATGACTGAGTTTGCTCTCGGTGACGCAGAATTTCGAGCCATCCCTTCTATGTGCAAAATGCTTCAATTTTCTCTTTTTGGTGTTTTAATTAATTTGTATAAGAAAAATGCTGGAGCACTATATTCCTCGGAACATTTTTCGTTGTTAATGGCCTGATTAGTATGTAAATATTTCTTGCAAACTTAAAAAAGTGCTAGAGCTCAACTCCCATGTAAATTAAGAACTGCTATCTATTCATCTATCACCTTTCGATCTTACGTTTTCATTTGTGCAACTTTTTTAAAAAATAAAGAGAAATAGTTTTTTTTGTGAACAAATATCACGCATCTTTGCAACATAATTTGTTAATATTTTTTAAATGTTGACAAGTAAGGGAAACACTCCCGTTCCTGCTAAATACTTTTCCAATTTTACCGATAATTGTTTTATATCGTACGTGGTTATTATGAGTTAACAATTTTCGTGAAAAGTGAGGAAAAAGTTATAATTTGTGAACTTCTGCTATTGTAATGGGACTCAGTCTGCAATCTTTCTTTACATACGAAATACATTTTACATTTAAAATTTTTGAAGATGCATAAAAAGCGTTTTTTCTCTGCGGAAAATGTACCAAAAATCTTACTCTTTTTATAATTTTTTTTAATTTTTATTATTTATCATTTTTAATTTACTTTTGCTACTGTTGGGATAAACAAAGAGCAATTTCTTATTTTACGCGGCGAAGTGATTTTTGGTTCACTATTGTTACTTTAAGTAATACATTTTCTTTATATTGTTAGTAACAAGTATGAATTACTTACCTCATCCTCTAAATACTTATCGTTTGTTTTTCACTTAAATTTCTTCAACTCTTATATTCACTTTGTTGCAAAATGTCTTAAAATTAAACATTAGTGCCAGTAAATAGCTTGAATGCAAGAGAAGCATTCTTTTAAGAGTTTCGCTACTTTCTGTAACTTTGTTGTCAAAAATGTTCACCAGTTCACTGCACTGATGACATTTCCACAATATTTTATTACTGTCAATAATCCCGTTGTCAAAGTTTCGCACCAGCTCTTAACCACTGATGATTCTTGTACGTTATTTGGTTTTTGCTTGCACTACTTCTTTCGAGGAATCGGTTATTATCTCTTGATCTTATACTTACTTTTCTGCAGCATATCTAAATAAAAGTTACATTTTTACGCTTGGAAAATGATGTATTTTATGCAATGTTCCATTGCTTAGTATTACACTGTCAACTACTTATTTTACTATTCTGTCTTTGCCGGTAAACTTTGTAACTGTCAAATATGTGTCCATTATTGTCAGTTAACTTTTCTTAATGAATATAAAGTTTTGATCTATTTTCCCTGGTGTTACATTTTCTCCATGCGGAATTTGTTTTCTCCTAATGAATGCAGTGATTATTTCTCTTGACAATTATGTGTTTTCCATTTTTCCGTAGTCGAAAAGCATCGAATTATCCATTTTCAAGTCAACACACTTGCGCAATTTCGCTGTTTTGCTTTTGCTACTGAACTACTAAACGGTTCCTAATTTTTTCTCTAAATAATGGATTTATTTTTACTGCATTATGTTTCTTACTGAAAATATAACCATTAAGTAAGGTTTAATTGCTTAGTACAAAGGTGTCCAAAGCTGATGCTGCGAGAAACTGGTGTGCCACACGGAGAGACTAGGGATACCTTAAAATGTCCACATACAAATAGTTGTTGTTAATGATACATAAAATTGTAATGTTACACATCAGTGCCTCACCCGGTTTCCGATAGTTTATTTATTAAACAAGGGCAAGAGTGGCAAAATTCCTCTTTAATAAGGACCGTATTCCACTTTATGCAATAATATATAAGAACACTGCGGCTAGAAAGTTTCAGATTTTCCTCAGGAAAGCATACAAATATGCAATCATGATGCTTATCTAACTATCGATATTATATCATGCATATAAATGACTAAAGTGCCGTGATAAAACTATAACTCTGTAAACGGTGCCATGGCTTATAAAAGTTCGCGAACACCTGCATATTATATTGATTGGTCAGCATTTTTCTTTGCTATCGTTACAAAAAAGTTTCGAACCATCTGTCCGGAAGTAAAACACTGGTATACTTTTGGTTTGGAGCTCTCAATTCTTTTTTACTAAGTAATTTTATCAGTGAGCAAAATTTTCAAAAAATGTTCAAAGGTTTAGAAATGCAGTTATAATTGGACGTTACATTGCATAATGTTCTAATCCTTTCAGTAACGTGTCTTAATTTTTCCTCAAGATGACATACATTACGAACCGTTTATTTATCTCCAAAATACTTTTTCAATTTCTATCTTGCTATTACTAATTGATTCAAGTTATCTTGTAAATATTTTCTGATATTAACTTTGAAAATTGTGCGTAAAAAGTAGAGAAAGCATTTTTGTACTAATGCAGTAACTAGTTTGTTCTTGTCAGTCGCGAATATTAGAACTTTCTTTACGAACAGAAAGTTGCAAGACATTCATTAGATGCTCCGATTCTCCAGTTGACCATCTTACTTTCGCAAAATGATACCAATCATTTAAACATTCTATCATTGTAACACTCTTCTATAATGATACAGAAAATGTAAAAATTTGATTTTTTTTTATTGTAGAACATTTAATCGCCGTCAAAAATATTTTTTCTTCCTATCGAAGAAAACAAATCATCTATTTTCTTATTACACCACTGACCATTTCATTTTATGTCACTTGGACTTTTATCATCTATCCCAGTGGTCGGGAAGTAGCGCGCTACAAGTAGCAAAACTACTGTAGTAGCTACATTTTTTAGTAGTTTGTAGTGTAGCGCTCTACTTTTTGAAAAAAAGTAGAGTAGTGAGTAGCACGATGCAAAAAAATAGTAGTTTGTAGCGATTTCTGGAAACTACTTTTAAATTAAAAAAACAAATAAATAAATGAAAAAAAAATAAAAAAAAAAGAGAATGAAGGAAAAAAACAAGGTGGTTCTTGTGGCGAATATTCGTAAAATTTTTTAAAAAATCTGAAAAGTACAAATTTTAGCAAAAAAAAGAAGGAACAAAAAGGAAAAGTAACAAATAAATTCAAAGACAATTCCTATTTCTATTCCATATTCAAATGAGGAAATTTAGTAATGTAAACCACTTTTCGAATTTTTTTGGTCCATTCTCAAACGGTGTATTCCTTTTATTTATTTATTTTTTAAAAAGTAGCGAAGTAGCAACTACATTTCAAAAGTAATGTAGCTCGCTACATTAAAAAAAAAGTAGTTGTAGCTGTAGTTAACTACATTTATAAGAAAGTAGTTATAGTTGCAGTTCGCTACGAAAAATATGTAGTTTTTCCAACCACTAATCAATCCAAGGTATTCAGTTGTTTGGTAGTCTTCGACTAACATAATTTTTACTGTTGAAAAAAGTAGCGAAAAAGATTTTGGCAAAATGAAAGATTGTTATGGGGCTTAGCTGCATATTCTATTGCTCCTGTCAGTATTGCATTTTACTTTTCACTCAGTGATAAGAAATTAGAAACTATTCATAGTCTCATGAAAACACTTTTTAGACTTTTCTGTTTATCTTTCACTTATTGAATAATGCAGCAATTTTTAGTTTCTAACAAAAGAAGTGGAGATGAAGGATCCCTATCGTCTTCAAAATTTATTTTCAAGAGTAAATATAGTATGAAAAATGTTCAATATTTAAGGGATCTAAAGACTTAAAATTTTAATGCTACCCAACAAATACCCATTATTTAAAAGCTTGTAACGAGATTTCTATACAAGCTTTGTTTAAGCTATTAGTTTTAAATGAAAGCTGAACAAAACGTGACATAACATACATTTCAATAGTACAATTTTGCTTTAAAAAAATTTAGTTTTCTGAAATTCAAAAAATAGTATGTGTGGTCTCTTACTGGAAAATACATGTGTAATCGTAATATTTATTTAAAAGTGTTGTCTTATACCTTTCTCAAGACATGAATCTCAATTAAAATATTTTAAACATTTTATTCTTTTTTAATTGAAATTAAAAAAATAAATACCAAAATTCACCAAAATTTTGAGCTATGTATATACATATATATATATATATATATTTTAGAAAAGTTTAGTTTGATTTTCAAGTAAAGTTGAAGTTTAGGTTACAGAGATAGGCCAAAAAAAAAAAAAAAAAGCTGCATGAAAATATAGTTAAACATTTTCGAGATATCAAGGATATAACTGTACCTCAGAACCAGACTAACGTAAGTCCATTTTCGTCATTTTTCAGTAAAGGGGAAAAACGATGTATTCGACAATCGTTTTTCCCCTCTACCGAAAAATGACGAAAATGAACTTACGTTAGTCTGGTTCTGAGGTACAGATAAAATGAGAAATATACTTCTGAGAAAAACAATTTAAGCAGCTACTGTTGACTTAAATCTCATTGGGAATAGTTTACGTACTTTTACGGTAACTCGAGAAGTTTTTGTTTTGTTGTTTTAATAAGGAATCTAATTGTTAAGAATTAAAAAAATATACATAACATGCATTTTTCCAGAAAATTGGATGCTTTTAAGAGTTAATAGTCCTTACACCCTTTTAGAGTGTACGTAAACTTGAAAAGAAATAAAGGAGTTAAATTCCCGTAAACTCCCATGAAAGATTAAGTCCTTATGAAAGTAAAGATTATCGGTTTTATATATTTTGGAAATACGTTTAATTTTTTTACATATGTGCTAAAACTCTATTAAATTTTCTTTTTTTCAATAAATATTAGACTTATGCAATTTTCTATTGCCTTAATGTTTTGCCATTTTCCGTAACAGGGGTGAAGAGTACGTAGCGAATATTTCATACTGTTTTCACATCACTGCATCGTTCTTGTACTGTAAAAAATATATATATCATCTTCAGCAAAAATGGCTCTCAGCAGTTTTTAGCATTACATCTGATGCGCAAATTAGCAATTGATGCTATTATTAGAAAATGATGTTGCAATATTTTCACTCATGTAAACTATCAGACAGTGTTTTGAAAAAATATACCCTTGAAATACGCTGAAAAATTCTTTTCGTCTAAGATATTACTTAGCTTCTTCTTTTAACTGTGAGTTTTATCAATTTCTTTTAGCATATTCAAGTTGCGAATAATTCGCTTTGTAATCAAAGCACTTATATACATTGGATTACTTGGCTTTTATTGATTGATCCCAAGCAACGCTTTTATTTTTCTTCGTAATCATAATAATTCTTGTTTCTGGAATAAAGTTTTGCAAACGTTTTCCGCTTCAATTGACACTTGTTTCAATTCACATTCCTGAAGCTGAAGTTCTCGTATTAGAGTTATGAGTTTATTTTTTCTATATTGTTAAAAAATATTTCAGTTTTAAAGGTATGCTTTTTCAAATCTCAAAAATGTTATTGTTTATTAGAATCATAGCAGCAAGTAAAGGAAATTATTGCCGTTTTTTGGTGAAGATAAACAATTTGGTTTATATCTTATTTCCAGTTGAATGCTTTTTGAGCTCACGCTTATAAGAATGATTTCTCAAATGTTAAATACGGCGTCAACATTGCTGTAGCAATTTTAAAACATTTTCACAAAAGTGACTCATCGGTTTGCGCTCAAATTAATTCCTGAATTTTCTCACCGTTATTTTATATTCTATTGCTTCTGTAAAATGTTACTTATTACTTCGGGTTTAATAATTCATACAAAATAATAACTGTATTGGCTTTCAAAATTTCCGTTTAAAATTAAATAGTTAGCTGATGAAAGAGGTGCCCCCCCCCCCCTCTCTCAAGTCTGAAATATTTTTTTCATCATTATGACATTATTTACTCTCACTAAAAATAACTTGCCTAATACTCCGTAACTTGATTTTAGTTTCTGTACCTCAAAAATGTTTTATTTAAGCATGTTGTATGTTGCACCAATAAACATTTGGATAAAATTACTTCTCGGAAACAAAATCAGCGCGTTTTAAACACCTTTCGTGTCGACTGTTTCTGTACAGATTAAGACACTTCTGACAAAGTAATACCTCTGTCATATACTGTGAACTCTCACTTATACGCCGCCTCATTTATGCGCCTTTTTCACTTATGCGACGATTTTGAATGGTCCAGCCAGTGGCGTACATAGCGCCCCCTCGGCGCGGGGAGGCGCAAGAGGTTTGAGGGCGCCCGATCCAGAAAAATAGCACTAAAGGTTACACGGGGAAAATATTTTTTACATTTTTATAGGGGGGTGGGCGGCGCACTTACAAATCTTGCTGGGGAGCGCACCTACAAATCTTGCTGGGGAGCGCATCTTAGTCTATGTACGTTCCTGTCCCAGCACATTCCATAGCAAAATAATGATAGCATCATTCGTTTATGCGTCGCTCTACAGATAAATATTTCACTTATGTGCCGAATTTTCCCTAAATTGTAAAAAAAAAAATATTTTTTTTTCTTTAAAAACTAAGCAATTTTCTTCACTTTCATCTTTAATCTTCCGCATTTATTGCTCACGGAAGGCATTTTTTTCCGCATGAACTAGAGCTCGGAGAGGGGCAATTAACTATTATGCATCGTTTTAAAGGGAGCAGTTTGTAATTAGGTATGCTACAATTTTTGTTTTATCTTTATCATTGTAACAGTAATTGCCAAACCGTAGTAATATGTCCCTTTTCATTAGAAACATTCTTCTTCATTCTCTCATTAGAACCTATGTTGCGTTTTAGTCCTTTAAATAGGCTTGTTCACTTATACGTCTCTCTCACTTATGCGCCTTTTTCTGTTGGTCCCTTGGGCAGGCGCATAAGTCAGAGTTCACTGTATCTGTATCTCAGAACCGGAACGACGTAAGTCAAAAAATGGCGATTTTCATTTTTTTACTGCATTGTACGTCGAATCTTATTACACATCGACCCATGAGAATGTTATTCTTGAAAAGAAATTCCTTGGCAATTATTTAGCAGCGTTAAAATAGAGCGAGCCCCATCTTTTGCATGCATTCAACAATCGTTTTCGTCCACTATTGAAAAGTGACAAAAATGGATTTATGTTCGTCTGCTTCTGAAATACCAATATGTCCTCTATTGAGAGCTCGCAAGGAGAAAAAAAATAATTTCAATTTTGCCATATTTAGAATTTTCCACGCTAATTGAAACAAATCATTTGTTACTTGAAGAGAACTATCTCAATTGATATCTTTTCGTGAAACTAAAAATTTTGTGAAACAATTATTTTATTAATATGTATTAGTAGCAATGACACTCACTCTGCTCACTGATTCCCGTTTCAAAACATAATCCTTTTACTTGACTATATACTCTTTAAAAATACTTGCATATTCGCTCTCAGTTCAATCAGCTTTTTAATCGCGTACGAAATAAGTCATAATGATTATCTGAATTTCAATGTACGTTTGGAATTCGAGATAATGCTTGTTTTTTTTTTTTTTTTTTTTTTTTTTTTTTTTTCAAGACGTTAAAATACTCCTTGGTGTTTTTTAGATGCGTGAAATTCGTTTTGGGGAATTAAAGTACGCAAAAATTGAGAAGATAATATTAATGAAAAATTTTATTAAAAATTAACTTTTTAAGACTGCAATGGAAGATGGCAGGGAAAGATGGGAGACGTGCTATTTTGATTTTCAAAAGTTTGAACATTTAACATTTTGTGTTAAAAAAAAACAACAGCATTCAAATACAATATTATTTTAATGTTTAATTTCTTCTTTTCGCTCTCTACGATGTTAAATTTTAAGTAAAAATACAAAGCATGGAAATACGCTTTTAACTAAACGTTTAATACGCATTTCCGACTTTTATTGCTTGAAATACACTTGTTAAGGCGTTAAAAATATCTCTGTTTGGGATAGTGTACGTAAATATTACGTACAAATTTGATCTGATGATACAAGCATTACAGTATAAATGGAATTAGTATTATTTAGTTATGTTTGACTCTGAGAAACCCCCCCCCCCGAGTCTCCAATTATGTCTTCAAAATGGCATAATTCCTCAAGGCATAATTAAAAACGAATTTCATTCCCTTTTATTTCTTAATTTCAGCTTTCTTTATCTGTTTCATTTCTTTTTTTTTTTCTTTTTTCATGTGAATTAACATGAAATTCTGTCTTACAAAACTTAAATTTCTGAAACTTCTATCATATTATTTTACCATTTTAACCACTGATAGTTTAGATAATTGCTGATTAATAATAAATTTAAGCTTTATTAATACGTTAAATTTGCGCAGATCATGAACTAATTTTAAAACTAATTAAATCGACTATAATGTGTGTTCACTAATAACTGAGAATTTTATTTTTTGCTTGCTTTTAATATACGCACTGCATATTGTTTTTTTAGCAATACCATCATAATAAGTAGTTTGTGATTATAATTAAAAAATTTAATCCACTGATCAAAGTTTCAAGTTTTTAAAAGTCATTTTGACTCATGGTAAAATGCAACCAGACACGTTTGTTTTTTAAATAACGTAATTATGCAGTTACAATAATAGTTGATAAATATTTTTGGTCTTCAACTTATGAAAGATTCATTGATATTGATACCCCCAACTTCTTGATTCCTTAACATGTAGTAAAACCTACTTTCTCATGAAAACTTAGCTATTGTTTCCCTTCGTTGATTGTGGTAAACAAAATTCACTGAACGCTTCAATAAAATCGGAAGTTTAAACAAAAGATTATTTCGTTGGTCAGAGATCTTTGGATTTCTTATTAGGTCCAGGAGAAAAAGCAGAACTCATTTATGCTAGTGCAGATAATTGCAGCTCATGTGGTTTTTAGTTTTCTCTTAGTATTACTCAGTAGAAGAGTCTCTGATTAGTATGAAGTCATGATACACTTGGAAGAATTTGAATTTTCACTCAGCACCAGCGCGTGGCCAGCACACGCACCCGACTGTAAACTTCTACGATTCGGAAGACAAATAAAAAAATAATTAGTTAAATAAAAATAAAATTACCGAAGAAAGCTTTTAGAGCATTGTTATCGACCTGCTCTTAGTAAACACCATGAAACGATGAGGTGTCATTGCCTCTAGAGGTTCAATTTCTTTATTTCATTTTCTCACAAGATAGAGCAAAAACGATTTGCACCATAATGGGGGGAGGGGGAATAATACCCTGAGCACCGGTGGGAATCGAGCCCACGAAGCTTTTTCACGGAAAGACGTAGGCCCCAGTTAAGAACATTATTTATTTATTTATTTAATTTATTTATTTATTTATTTATTTTATTTATTTATTTATTTTTTTGAGCAATGAAAAATTGCTATCTTTTCTTTTGAACTTCAAGCATCTTGTAGTCCCTCTTTCAGACTGGCGGTCTGCCAACGCCTCACTGGTTTCTACTTTAAATATTTAAAAAATAATTGTTGGTGGCGGTATCTTAAAGTTTTTCACTCCTGAAAAGATGTTTAACAAATAATTTCTTATTAAAATAACATTAAATATTGAGTTGTTTTTAAACTTCATATACTAAAGTCATGACGTCATTTTTCCTCATAAATATCATTTCTTACTATAAAAACGCGTCATGCCATGGTTACTACCGCTGGCTACCAATATGGTTTACAAGTCGCGGACTTCATGTCACAAAGTTTGACCAATTATATTTTAATGTAGCTGTATAGGCTAATGGCGAAAGTATATTAATTATCTATTGCACTAACGATCATTTAGTTTTTGCGGTATTTAGCGGTGGACATGGACATTTTTTGATTTCATATTCCTTTTATAAATTAGTCTTTAAAACCGAATAAATTTTTCAAATTGAATCTGCAAAAGATTTTTTCCGTAGGGATATTGAATTCACTATTTGTAATTGACATTAAACAAAAAAGAAAAAGAAAAAAGAACTGCGATCACCTATCTGAAAACATTTCTAAATTATTTTTATTGCTTTTTCATTTTATTTTTTCAGTTAGAATTTAAAATACTTAATGTTTTCTAATATCCAGACAAGTGTATAAATATTTTTTTTCTACGATCGTACTTATTTAAAATGAAGTATGTTAACATTTATGTTATTTTTGACAGAAAACAAGTATAAATTTTAAAGTTTTCCTTTAAAAGTACTATTAATGTCATAACCAACAACACATTGCGCAAATTCGTAACATTTGTTAAAATGCAAACTGTGTTTGAAAGGAGGATTTTTTTTATAAACAACATTAAACGTTTACTTAACGGCAAGTATTATTAATTTGTTTTCTGTTTATCTATATAATAATCGCGAACTTTAAAAAAATGCAATTATTTTGTTGCAGCTTAAAAAATGCTTTTTTTATTACATTATATAAACACAAAGCTTCATTCTTTCATGTTAACATTTTCGTGCTGTAAAAAATTCTATTGGGTGTCTTAACTTCTTGTGAAAAATGTAAATGTACCTTATAAGCAAACACCTCACTCATGCTTTTGCTAAAGCTCTTATATTTTTTTTTCTCTTATGAAAATTTCTGCGAAATGAAAATGCTGGCGAAAAATTACTTTCAAATTAATGGAATTACGCAATTTGGCAAAACATATATTGTTGCCAAAATTAATTAAAATGAAATCTCTTTTCATCGCTTCTGTATTAAATTCACAATAAAAGGGCTTTGTTGAATATTTTATTCGTTGCATTTTTTCTAAGGATTTAATAATTAGTTTTTTTTACAAGTTGTTGCCATCCATTAAAAATTAAATATTGTTTACTGGTTTTTAATTAAACCACGAGGCTTTAAAATTAAGACACAGCATGAATGATTTTTACGCATTTTACCCCATTACGCATCTTACAGAGCATTTTTTTCTTCTAGTGTTTTTAAACTCATTATTAAAAAATAGTGTGAAGAATTATCAGTATTACTAAACACATTTTCAAATTGATTTAATTTTATATTTTTAACTCTATTTATTACAAAACATGTCATTTGTTGTAATGTTGCTTAATTGAAAAATAATAATTAGAAACTTTAATCTTTATTAAAAGTCTTGCTTAAATGTTTTCTTAAAAAGCTAAATGTGTCGATTTTTTATGTTTTCTTAGTGCGATCATTGATTTTATCATTTATGAATAGTTGAATATTTGAAGTCTTGCGTAGGTTTTTTTATTTCTAAAATCATGTAATTAGTTTAGCTCTCTCACCCATAAAACTTGTTAAATCTTAGAATTTTTAGTTTTTCTTCCCTTTATGTCAGCGTTATCACTTTTTATGCGTATGTTTAACGTTAGTATACACATGATAACTACGTCTCACACTGCCGTTACATAAATATTAAAGAAAACTAGAGTGAGCTTTTTTTTCTTTCTTTTTTTATAATGTCGTTGAATTTATTGAACTAAATTTAATTTTGTTGGTTAAACCAACAAGCATTTGCTCGTAAAAACGGAAAAAGTGTGTGTTGTTTTTTCTCCTTTTTACACCCTATATAAAATTTCTTTTTTTTCTGCACTAATATCTACCACTGCCGAATCGTCCGACAAAATGCCGACTAAGCATTTTATGGGAGGTCGCATTGACCTCCCTTGACCTCCCCTCGGGGCGTTTCTGGAGTAGAAGCTTCGAAACTTTTTTAGGTAGTAAAATCAAAGATTTTTATGTCTAAAACCACGAAAAAAAATTCAAAAAAAGGTGGGATTCTCGAAATAGAGAATAAATCATTAAGAGACGAGAGGTACTTTTTTTTTTGTGGGAAATGTCTCCCCTATCGAGGCATGGATCTTAAGATGGAAATGGTTGCTTCTTATCGGGCTCATTGGCATCGTTCCAGCTAATTACAAATTCACACACAGGAGGAACAAGTGCACTTGTAAACAGAAGTTTGTGGTTTGTATCATCATTGAAATTTACAACTGTTTCGAAACCATGTGCTTTGCTTTTTGATTTGCGATTGTCAAAATATTCCGGCTAATTGGTTTTAAAATAGAATTTCGTCACTTAGCTTTAAAGGGAGAAGACCCGTAATGCCTCTATAGCTGTATGATTAACTGAAACATCAGCAAACAAAATGCTTGCGATGCGTAAAATGTGACGCTCGTGGCTAGAGGTCCTAAGGTTAGGGAGGAGGGGGGGGGAACCTTTAAGTTACCACCCTAGTCACGCCCTTGCTGATCAGAATTAAAGGCCTACTTAGTCTTTTCTCAGTGAGCTTTCCTGGATAGCTTCTTCCCAATTCCTTTCTTTCAAAACAGGGCCGTATTCATTAATGTTAAGTTGGGAAAGTTGTATAATTGTTTCAATTTCATGATCAACTGAAATATCTGCAAGCTATTCACTTAGTGACCCAATATAAGTGAAATGTAACCCTCATAGCTTGAAGTCTGTGGTTCAGGAGGTGGACGTTGACATCTGGCTTAGCCGTTTTTCCATAAACCGCTAATAAAAACTATCGAAACTAATTTTCAAATTAATTAAAATATTTTCAAAAACTAATTTGTAAAGGTACATATTGAAGTTTAAATTTTAATCTGGCCCTTGTGATTATAGGAAAATTGCCTTCTTAATATTTTTCCGAAAAGTTTTTTTTATTGCTCTTTTTTTTTTCCGCCTTACATTATCGAAATATCACTCATATAAAAAAAATGGCAAACGTGTAATAAACCTTTTATAGTGTAACAATTGTTGCACTACATCTAACATTATAAAATGTAACACATTTGCACCCTCAAACCTGAATATTGTTTTAAAAAGTTGTTTTAGATCCTATACTTCTCATACTGCAAAACTGGAAGTCAAACTATAGCGAGCACTAGATAATTCCCAGCTTGAGGTATAACTAAAATAACTTTTTTGACAGTGATGATACAAAAAAATACTGAAAAGAGTACATGCTAATTTACAACCGTGTTTTATAAGAAGTCAAAATGCGGAAACAAAGAGTAGGAAAATCAACTGTCAAAAAGCACCAAGTGCAAAAGTGTTGATAAAACGATTCCCTCCGTCTGCGAAACGCGCTGAAGTTAGTATTAAAATCTTTCCTTGAGGCTATATTACTTCTTGAGTTCGTCTTCTCAGATGATAACGCTAAATAATTGTTTTTGTTTTATTGTATCGATAAGTTTCTACAGCATCTGGAATATTTAAATGCCGGTACAAATGATAAAATATTCACCATTTGTTTTTTACTTAAAAAAATATATAAACATTTGCGTAACTATTTCTTTTTTCTTTCAAAAATGCGCTGTTTGATTTCTGTGTGTTTTCTTGCAAATCCCATACGTAATCTTTCATATCGTTGTTTATTATTTGTACGTGAATTGTTATTCAGAGAACTTATTTAATCACTTAATTCGTGGAAGATTTTGCAACGCCTTTTCTCCTGTCTGTCGATTTTGTCTTCTAAATATATTTGCTTTTGCAATCCTTTGAGCTGGCACTTAGGAAACTGAAATATTTTAAACACTACATACGTCAAGTTCTAAGTAGGGATTTTATATATTATTATTAATGCATTTTACGCAGTTTATTGTGAAATGAGACTCCGAGAAGTACTTTAAAATAAGATACTAAACTTAAAACCTTCTATTTCAATCTGCTTGCCAATTTTTTTCTGGAAATTATGGGACAGATCGTCGTTTGTTGAAATACAGGGACGTCATTTCAAGTTTTTTCGGGGGGGGGGGGGCAAAGGGTCCAAACACAATGCAATTTTGTCGGAAAACATAAAAAACCACGCTCACTTATATGTAAATACATTGGTTTCTCAAAGCTCGGGGGGGGGGGTAATTGACCCCCTGCCCCCCCCCCCTAAATGACGGGCCTGTTGAAATCAAACTTTTTTTTTTCTTGAAAAACTACAGTTTTTTTTTTCCTCCCCAACTAAGGTATAGTATGCAGACTTGGTCACGAATCTGAGTCACACTGTTTCTGCTACCGATGTTAAAGCTATCGGAAAGCCAAATTTCATGTATTATTTTTCTTTAGCCTGTTTTTCTATTACCACGTGAGAACTTCCTTATTTCTTTATCGAACTCCGTGATTTACCTGTCATTTTGCGTCCCATCGTGCCGGCGATTAACGAAAAATGAACTCACTCTATATTTTTTTTTGTCAAACGAACCCTGTTTTCTGGTTTTAATTACTTATTACTTCAATGAATAGCATCCGAGAACTACGATGCAGTGGCGCTGTTGGATAGAGTGTTGCGCTACAAATGCGAACATCGTAGGTTCGATCCGGCTATGTGTTTTGTCGCTTTTGATTGATTTTTTTTTCAGCCGTCAAATTTGATCCAAATTTTCAAGAAAATATGATCTAAACTCACTTTACACCACACTTGTACTGCCGCATTAAAACCGAAAAAAATCATCTTTTAGCATGATAATTAAGCATGAATAACATTTCTTAAAGATGCTATTTTATTTTGGTTTTTTCTTTAATACTGCCGTGCTAAACACAAAAGTGGTATCTGCACATTTTAACAAAATTAAGTTACCGCCACCAGGCAGCTCTTTGTGACGTATTTTACCTAGATATAAAGTTTTATGGTCATTTGAAAACGGGACATATTTTTGAAAATATTCTGAAAAAGTATCATCTGGATCAAATGCATGGTGGAGTTAACTTTAAAGAGTAATATATCAGTTTGAGCTGGAGCTCGACAACAGATATTACTTTTGCCCATAGCACGGCAGAATACTTCATAAAACTGCGAAAGTAAAGCATCAGTTCATTTTCTTTAAATCGACGAAAAATAACAAATCACTTCGTACCTGTTCTTCGAAAAATTACCGTTAAAAAATCGAATTTTTGAATGACTACTGTCAAGCGCGAAAGCTTCACGTGGATTAACTGGTAATACATATTCTGTTTGTTCTTTTCCGCTAATGAAAAAAATTAACAAACTAAGATTCCACTGGTTTGAAATAATCGTCTATTTATGAAATCTATATCCTGTATGTCTGCATATAAATATTCCACCGTTTCTGGGCGATCTATGCGGAGCTCTCAGCTACATTCCCATCTCAAAGATGTAATTATCACGTATGAATCATTCCGCTTTAAGAAAACATCTTCTCTATTCCACGGTGTCCTTGGAATACTGATCTTAACCTTTTTTAATATCTTTCTTAAATGCAATTCTTAATATACCCGAGGACGTTAAATAATTTCCATCTGGGTGCAAATGCTAATGAAAACTGTTTTAGATCATTTCAGTAGTTTGTTAAATGGCGCGGTCTGAATTTATTACAGATTTATGTTCATAAAGACGTGCTTTAACAGCACGTTAGCGGACGCTGCGAAGATGGGGGGGGGGGGGAAAGGGGGGCTCAATGCTGTTTGTTGTACAGGTAACTGCTTTCGGTGCCGTTTGCTGGATTTTTTTTTTTTTTTGCACGTGTTTATTAGGATGACAGTTCGCTAACATCGTATATTCTGACGTTTCGTTTTTCTGGGCGAAAGAAACTTTCCAAATTAATACTTAGTTTTCTCAAACTACACAATGTTTTAACCTTGTTTTCTTCATGACTCGAACTTGTATAGGAAGGTATGTGATGGCCAATACGAAAGGAGTTTTCATTCTTTTAATGAAATATTTATGCAGTTTTATACAGCATGAAAGATGATCAAGCATTGTAGCCTGTCAATCTTTTAGTAGTGTCTTTCCCTGAAAAAAAAAAAAAAAAAAAAACTACTTTTCCCTTACTTTGTTTTTATTTTTTCAATTGTCAACATAAATAATACGAAGTAAAAAGAAGTATTAAACTGCATTGCATTGAAAGTAATTTTTGCAGGACATATAGCTCTCTGCCCCCTCCCCTCCCCACCTATGAGCCATTGATGTAACCATGGCTTTAATAATCATTTAACACTTATTGAAAATCGCCCCGCCCCCTTTTTTTTTTGTAAAAAAAAATTGAGAGTAAACAACCGCATTGACGGTGTTATTTAGAAGATAGCTGATAATGTTTTTTAAGATCTGTGTACGCCGATAGCAAAAAAATATCCTTTAACCAAGAGTAACATAATCGTGACAAATGCCCAATTGCTTAAAAACATTATTAACCTTCCTTGTAATAATTAATCTCAATCAAAGCTTTGCTTTTCTTTTTTTCACTATGTCACAGTCTTGCGTACTATAATGTGAAATCTTACTACCGGCTCAAATTTTTTTTTCAAAAACTCTTAAATCACTACCCACTAACAAACCATCCACTAATGGCTTCATGTATCAAGTGACTCGCTCTCTACCAATCGCAAAGTGAACAAAACTGAAAACTTAAGAAACTTTTTTTTTTAATGCAACAATAGAAAAAGTCCTATAAACGGGTCTTTATATCACATATGTACTGTGGAAGTCGGACTTCCACCATATTACGGCACTATTGAAAAAGTAAAGCAGCCCATCCCAAATTGCCCAGCCTAGACAACAACACAAGGCAACAACAGCAATAGAAAAGTATATGTTTGAATCATGATTAAAAATACAATTGGTAATTCAAAACAGTTTCTTCTAGTGCAGCTCTTGCGACATAAATCGGACATATCTGTTTCTCTTTGTTACTTTTTCCGAGACAAAACCTTTTGGAGCCAATTGCTTGTTAAAAGGAGCCAAGAAACTTTATATTAGTTTCTTCCTGTTTCCGGAAACAACGATAGTAGCTTATGCTGTTTCGTACGTGACAAACATCCGCAGCCGAAGATCTTTTACCCTAGAAATGAAAACCCCGTGTCGTTTGCCGATAAAGTTCTCAACATCCGATCGAAATGTGATTTTTTATTATTTTATGCAACTGTTTCTTATCTACTACCGCTAGACATATTAAAATAAAAATTAGACAGCTGAAGATTTCCCAGAAACACTCCGTTTCCTCTGATCTGCATTTGTACAGGATCGTTTTTGTTTTATAATAAGCACATCTCTCTGTTTCCCCTCCCTTACGAGATAACCCCACTGGTACTATAAAAAGAATGCATTACAAGAGCGAAGTTTTTTGACCCGGAGTGCTTCTTTGTTTCCTTGACAAAAACTGTAACGTACTATTGTTGTTTTGTCATATTCTTGTGCTTTAGTGGTGAAAATTTGACGAATATCAGCAACCGTCTAATCTAGAAGATTTATTCTCAATAGATCCTCAATCGACGCATCTTAAACTTTACCCTCTGAGGAAGAAACGTATGTCTCTTTTGATCATGAGCGTCTTTTCTAAATGTTTTATTGCACTTATTTAACATTTTTTAGTAATTTGTTTATTTGTTCAAACTTTGTAAACATGGCTCCAAGGGATTTTTTATCGTGTCATAGATATTTCCATTATTATTTGAATATAATTGTAAATGTTTATCTAGAAAATCTCAATCTATAGGAAAAAAAATCTAGTTGAGAAGGTATTCGAGAAACCCTTTTCCTTTAATTTTTATGATTCGCTTTTTCCAAGATTAATCTCTTTCTTAGCTATTTTAAGCCACTCTGGCATTCTTTCTGCTTCGTGCTGTTGCCTTTATTGTCAAAGTATAAAAACTCTAAAGCAATTCATTTGCCAAAGCAAACTTGCGAGTAATTGTTAGCATAAAACGTGGTAAGAATGAAACTGTATCAAGAAATATTAGACTAAATATTTCTTCCACAAGTCTATAGGGAAAAATCAATATTAAACAATACGATTAGATTATTGTTCCAGCCCCAATTTTGCGTTTTCGGCTTCATGTGTTGAAAAATAAAATTAATGTGAAAAAAAGAAAAATAATCAAGTTCTGCAAAAATTTAAAATTTTAGCTAGTATTTTAGCAAAACAATTTCCAAGAACTTGTCAAGATAGACTGGTTTTATATGTTTATGGTAGGCATACACAAACAAGCTATCCTCCTCCGGATAATCCTCCAAAGATTCTTTTTTACTTGGAAGTATTTTGCGCATAGAAAACGCTCCTTTCCCCTTGTAGCGTAGCGGGTGTACCAAATCCTCATTCTGTTGCACTCCATTGTGTTCTGGCGGGGACGGCATTAGGAAGCATAAAAACCAGATTACCAGAAGTTGGGATTTGCAAAGGAACAGGATTTATAAGGAAAGGCGATTATTAGAAACATTTTTAATATCCACGTGACCTTTTTAGTCCCATATCTTCGTTTCAATGTTTGCAAGGCTCTAAATCCTTTTGCTCGGCGATTTTGCTGTTCCTTCAGAGGATTTCAAAGCTGCTGTCATTCAGGAGCTAAGAATAAGGCGACATATCTTTACAGAGATGAAAAATATCGTGTTTGTGAAGCAAACAGCAGCCCCCAGAGATGGATATGCCCAACGCGATAAGCACGCTCTTATTTTTATTTTATTTTATAATGACAGAAATGCGATTGGTCCCTTTTCAGTGGATTGGGACAATTCGACTGCACGAACAGATTAAGATGCGCAACACTCTGGCCTTTCACTTTCAGTAAATCTCTGGATCTGTGAAATAATTCCACGAAGTCGCAGAAAGAAGTAAATTAATATTCTTTTATGCGTTTGCTTCTTGTATTTATTAAGGATTAATGTAAGACTAAAAGTTTGCAGTGTTTACTCTTTCTTACTAGCTAAGAGCTCCAGTTTTTGCAACTTAATCAGCCCGGACAATCGGATTTATAATTTATCGCGTTCATAATCCATGGAAAATTTTAAACTAAAATGTAAGCTGTTGATTTTTCTTATGTAAAATGGTATTATAAAAGTACGAAAGTTTTTTCAAAAACTTATCAGTTTTTTTATTACTTACTCTCGATTGTTTTCTTATATTTGTTGGTAAAAAAAGTCTTCTATTTTTACAAATGATATTTGAATCTGAACAAATAATAAATTCAAATAAAGCAATTGAATCTAAGCCGTATTCGGGGCCATTAACATGTATCAGCTCGTATGCATTTACAATTTCAATTACGTGGGAAAAAGGTTTTGTATAAATGCCTTTTACCCCTTAAATTCTATTTCATTATATGTAACATTTTACCGAGTTGCAAGTTTGTAATTCGATATATGCCTTTTCAAAGCTTAAAAATTTATTCGGCATGCATTTTGTTTAGAAGTAGTTGAAGAGTTAAACCACTTGAAGCAAAAGTTGTTTTTTCTTGCCATTTTCTCATATAATGAAAAGTGGCACTTAATTTCCAACTTTTTTGTGAATCCGTCAGTATCTATATCAGGAATTAAGTGTTCCCCTGTTATAGTTTAGCTTCAAATTATGAAAATTGTTTTTACATGTATTTTTTTTTAGATCGAGTACATACGATAAATGTAAGATTCCACCTACATTAAAATCTTCGCAACATATATATCGCGCAAAAAACTCATATAATAATGAAAAATTTTGTCTCGCGCGAAATACGTGACACTTTGTTAATTACTACTTTTGTGTCAATTTGAAGATTTTAAAGTAAACATTTTTAATAAAATGTTTTAATGCTTTTTTTGACGTAATTACTTAATACTTTTACTGTTTTAGTGATAAAAATACATGCATTACAGTATTACTTAATATTTGTTACGCTTATGTTTTCTTCACTACTACCTATAAACTAGTTCATAAAAAATTCTTAATTACTTTCTACTCTTCTTCTTTTCTTTGCTTTTATGGATGTTGATCTTTTTTTTCTATTCATTTTTCGCTAGAATCCAATGAAAAATAAATTTTCTTGTTTGCACATAAAAAAATTAAGCCATTAAAAGAAACAAAGTAAAAACTTAAAGACTCCAAAAATTTACTTTTCAAAAACTTTCGCTTAAATATGTAATTAAAAAGTATATAAATATTCCCTTTTTTTCATCAAATGGAAATGTACAAAACGTAAGCTAAAAAGATTGAAGATAGAGAAAAAAAACTGCAAAGAAAACGCCTTTTTATGGAAAACTCAAAATTATGCTTAAGCCATATAAATGTATTTAACAAAATAAATTAACTCATCTTCATCTGTAACAATGCAGTTAAAAAAAAAGGTTAAAAAGAATCTTTATGAGCTTCGCTCATCCTTATTTGTGACAGTTTTTTAACCTAAAACGCGAATTTGACAACACAGCGTCCGCTTCAAAGTGCTGACATAAACACAGATTTCCCTCTTTTTTTGAAAACCATCTTAAAAGAAGCATCAAGTACGTGAACATTCATCTTCACCCCACACTAGCCTTTATCTCCAGAATTCCAAAATGGAGCGTTGCACCCCTTCCCCTTCCTTAAATCTTTTTTTTTTCCCTGCCTCGCCTTATACACACATAAAGTCTTCGCCCCTCCCTCCTGGCTGAAATACATTTTGAATGATGATGATGGCTGCCGGCTACTAAGGGGTTGGGGTGACGGGTGTTCGCCAATCGATGCAGACGATCGTTCCCCAGGGGTGTGCAAGGGTGGGTGTTATATAACATTTTTTTTTTACTCCTATGCCCCCTTTCTTAGTGCTTGAAATCGATGACGCTCGTTTCGGAAGCTTTCAGCTAAAGGAAATTAATGAAAGCGCTAATTTTTTGTTACGGAGAAAAAGGGAAAAAATTTAAATTTAAAAAGAATGAATTCTCATCATTCTTTTTGCGAAATGTTTAAAAAAGTTCGATTACATATGCATGTATCATAAATATATGTGAGTAATTTCTCTTGTTTTGTGAAAAACGCCCAGTCTGGGAAATATTTTCTGCAGTTCGTGTAGTGAGGAAAAAAAATTAACAAATCCATCTAGTTTTTGTTATTATTTCGTATTAGTGTTGTTCTTATGATGAAGCGGCTAAAACCATCTAAACTTTCTAAACATTGGATTGAAGTACTTTGTCTCCAACTCCCAAACTTAGATACAATCTTAATAATTATCTTCAATAATAATAATTTGATTAAGTACGTACATTCTACTTCCCTTTACATGAGTACGTTTATAATGACTCTTTTTTTTTTGATGAAGTTCGGTCTCGTTTACTCGTGTGTTCTTTAATTTTCTCTAATTCTACAAGTAAAGGGGAAAAAAACAGGCTTGAAAACTCAGTACTTGTTTCGTGGATCTTTTCATTTATTTGCACCAAGTATTCTCTTCGAAAAAGAATTTGTAAAACCATGATCTCAAGGTATATAGCTGTTAGGGGTTCTAAAAATATGTATAACTACGTAAAAGCAGGAACAGAGATAGCATACACTTTTGTGTACTTAATAATTATCAAAATTGGCTCTTTGTAATAGTCAAAGAACTTATTATCACAATAGGCGCATTTAAGTAATTATTCTCGGTTAATATTACCTGGTTAGGTTAACTCGAATATTTTTCGAAGAACTTAATGGTCACAAATTTTATTATGAGTCAGGTATGGTTAATAAACTTAACTTAAAAAGTTGGCAGGTATGTAAAAACTTAAAAAGTTGGCAGGTATGTAAAAACTTAAAAAGTTGGCAGGTATGTAAAAGCTAAGCGTATTATGCATCAGAAGCGGCACTGTAATGTAGTATACTATTTTGTAGTGCCAAAACCCAATAGGCACACTAAACAACTTCCGAGTTAAGATGACTAAATTTCTATCATTTTTTGTTCTTTGATAAAATCTTTTCTTATTTTTCTTCAACATATCTTTTTCAAATTATGTATCTTTCTCTTTTCAGTTTTTAAAGAAAACTAATTTTTATTGCATATAGAAATGTACAGGAGCAAATTCACTCTTCTCTTTCTATTTTCTAAACCCCTTCCTTCTTCTGTTGAAAACCCATCACGTTCCGAGCTGACGTTTAGAAAATCTGGTAACTTCATCAAGGAATGAACGAAACAATCTGCTCAGTTTTGACAAAAATACTTATCTAAATTTATCTGGACAATCTGCAACCACAAACGCCTGACATTGTTCTGCAAAAGAATATTTTGCAGCCATAATACCTTAGTCCCTAATAGGGTCAAAGGCCGGAAGTGTGCACAACCATTGAATTTCTTTGTTGACTTCATAAAGTGAACTTCTGAAGAGTATGAATGGTAATCTAATCTTCACATGCGACTCTGAAAGCATGTCGTGCTTATTGATTTCGGACTCAAACAATTATCAGCCCACCATCCTTTGGTGAGGAAGGATAAATGCCTAATTAACATTTCTCCAAGTTGGGAATTTATGCTTCCCTTTAACAATGTTCCTAAGCTGTTCGGAAAAACAAAATAAATAAAAGAACCCCGGGATGATCAATAGTGATAAATCCCATTAGCGACAAGAATGCGTGATCGAGTATTAAACAAGTTCGGGAAGCTTCTCGTGTTTGGAAGATCACAGCTAATCGAATCAACAGCCAATTGCGTGATCCTTGGTGAATGGGTTGTATGAGATTGCATTGTGTCAATCGTTTCTTGGGAGCGATATAATCTTTTTAATGGCGTATTAAAACGTATTCGATACTGCTCAGTAGGTTCGAAGAACAATGACTTGTTGCCTGGTGATCGCATTGATTTCTAATTAACTCAACTAGTTTGTCACCGCTGCTAGACCATAATGAGTAAATTGCAGCCTTTTTGTTGGCTGTTGCGGAAAGACAATGACTGGACGAGTTTCCGTATAAATTGTCTAGGATTTAATAGGTTTCCTGTCAAGCATTTTATAAACAGTTAAACAATATAGAGTTCCGACTCCCAGAAACATTCATATTGTTTTTCTTAACTTCTTAGAGTTTCTTCTTCTTCTACTCTCTGAGGATGCGTTGTTAACAATAGAACTAACTTCGCGCTAGCTTTTAAACCTCCGAAGTGGTTTTAACCTTTATTATAGGTCATCATACTGCGTTTAATTGAACAAGGGTTGCCGCTAAGCATTCGACTTCTTTCGTGATTCTGTTTATTTCTTCAGCTCTGAAGTCTTTTTATAACAATACTTACTTTTAAAATGTAAATTATGGTGGACTGTTTACAATGTAGTAATGTTACTTCAAAGGAAACATTATCAAACCGAAAAGTTTTGTAGACTATTTTGAAATGAATGTTGTCTTTATTCTTGAAGCGTATATTCTTGTTAAATTTAGAATGTCAATGGTTAATGATGCTTAAAAATGTTTCTTTTTAAACGCCGTTCATAAAATTTGAATGAATATTAAATCAATTTTCTGAATAAAGTCAAAAAGTAATATATTTTTAATTAATATATCTATTAAAAATTATCTTTGAGTATAATAAACTATTTTCCTCATGTAAGCTGTCTACACTCTTACAGAAGTTTCATCGGTATTAAAAATAGATACGTGTGAAATGCAATGATAGAGGACATTGAATGCATGATTTGAATGTAGATCATGAAATTTATTTGTATAGTTTTAAGTTCTTTTGTCTTGAAAGTTTTGTCTGATAATGTATATTAGTAACAGTTTTTGAATGCACAAATTGCTCTCAATTAATTAATTGCCTGTGTAGTAAAAAAGTTAAGAGTTTTTGTCAGAAAAACCCCAGAAACAAATTAAAAACGAAAAAAAGAAAGAATCATTGTTGTTGGTTTCAAAGAAATGCTGAAAAATGTTAAGTGCTATTTATTAAGTTTCTCTTAATGCCGTAAATTCAATGCAAAACTCAACGATTCTCAAATTTTCAATTAATTTAGCGACGGACTTAGTATTAAAAAAAAAAAGGTTCAGTTAAACAGTAATTAAATGATCGATGAATGTCAGCACCTTTAGATAGGGGAGGAGTCCATACCTTTCACACCAATAAAAAGAAAAAAAAAACTTGTATGCATTCTTACTTAATTTTTTTTAAGGTTTTGCTGCCTTTTTGGAACTAAATTTATATATCTCCCCTTACTACTACATAATGCTCATTATAGACCCATGCACAAGTTAAATCGTGTTAACGTCTGTCACGAGGACATAACTATATCATCGCTTCTTTTGACACCACAACGTTTATAAGTCTTCTTGTGTGGTAAGATACTGTCTCTTGCGCCACCTTACTTTCACCCCCCCCCCTCCCCATCGCTTTGTAGTTTACTACCATGTCCCCCCTCAGTTCTACTCGCAATATCTGAGAGAATATTATTTCCCTATCGAGAGACTTGTCTATGTTATAGCGTTGTAGAGAAAAGATGCTTTAGAGTCACACACACGGCCAAATTGTTTGATATAAATTTCTTAGGAATGTCTTTAACGAAGTGGCGCGGATCCTTTAATAAAGTTTAACTCCACCCACCCTCTGTATTTAAAAGTTTTGATTTCACATTCAATTCATAAGAAATAGGTAATTTCATGTTAATTAAATTTAAAATTGCTTATTTAAAGCATATTCACATTCAATTAATAACAATTATGCACTAAACTTTTACTTAACTCTTGTACAGTTTCACTGGTAAACGTTGCAATTATTAAGGAGTAAAAATCGCCAAATAAAGTATCATTTTTAAGCACATATGAATTGAAAACACTAAATTAAAACAGATGGGAAGTTAATGACTTTTCTCTGTGGTTTGGTCTGTCAAAGTATTAAAGTATGATATTTAGTACTTACTAGGAATTACTTTTTAGTCAATATCGTCCTTTGAGTAAAAGAATAATGTGTGCGCACTCCACCTTTGGATATTTTGAAGAAATACTTGAATGTTGGAAGTATTTTAGTTACGTATTCAAGGCATAATAATGGGGTAAGTGATCCGGACCACCACTTAAGGCTAATTTTTAGAGGGATAGGGGGGGGGGGATTTTGCACCTTTTAAAGTTACGAAGATGAAATTGAAGTTAAATTTTAAAAGGGAAAGAAAAAGGGAAAAGACATAGGTAAATCTTCCCTGTGATAATGAAACTGAAATCAGGCTGAAAAGGATGCAATAGTTTTTTTTTCTTACAATGTACCCAGAGTACATCTTTTTTTTTTCAATTCTTTTTCATAGCTAAAAATCGCGGTTTTTTTTTTTTTTCTGTTGTTGCACTTGAGTAAGATTATGCTTGTTTTTTTTTTTTAAACTAAACCCTAGAAAGCAACTACTAAAGAACAAAAATCGGTGATTAACAAGTCAAAATTTAATTATTCATTAATCAAAAAGTACTATCAATTAATCAAAATTGTCCTAATAATCGTGGGGTTAATTTGGTCATAAAAACGATGCTTTAAATATAACAGTTTGATCTTCAGTTGTGTAGTACATTTCCCAATCAAATAATTACCCCCCCCCCTTCTCCCAAAGAAAACTTGTTAAAAATACGAATACAAGAATAAAGTCTCACACGTTGAACATTTGTGTAATTGAACTTTGCTCAAAATGAGCTTGCACAGTTTGTGACATAAGGAGAGGGGGTAACAAGTAGTGTGACACCACGCTTTTTTTAATAGCATGTTTATGTAAAATAACGTGACATATAACGAGGAGAGAGGGGGTAAGGTGAAGTGTGACACTTGGTGACAAAGCGAGGAGGGGTCAAAAATGTTGAAATATGTGTCATCATTTATGAACAGCACCTTTGTTCGAATTGCTGTTGGATTCTTGCCGTCCGTGGTCTCGTGATGAACGTTAAGGTTTTTTTTCAAACCGTCAGACTAAAAAAATAATTTAGTTGCAGACCAAAAGGATCAAAAGATTTGAAAATTGTTAACCACAACCTAAGAGTAAAAAAAAGAGAAAAGACTCTGAAGATTTCGTCTACGGTTGGTCGTGTTGAAAGAGACGAATGAGTTGCATTTGTTAACGCCGTAACCTTTCGCCTGCGAAGTTCAGTAGCTGGCTTGGTACTTTGAAAATGATGGATCACTTTTCGGCAAACTATTTCAATTATTTTGACGCGTTTGTGAATTTAAGTCAAGGGAAATTAAAATGATTGCGTAACTTTCGTTTACTTTTCTCTCTTATTCTTATGGAGTAGGAAATGTAGCTTTAACACATAAAATGATACCATTGCAGAACTTAGTGAGGTTAAAAATGATTCGGAATTTCGATACTGGTTTTGACAACTGTCGAGCACACAAATAACAAATCACTACCATATGGGTAAATTTCGATTAAGTTTCGTTGTGAAAGGATCCGTAATTCGTGGTGAAAAAGTAGGAGCCAAATTTTCAAAAATCAATTATTATTTTATTCAGAAAATTTCAAACTTATATTTTCACTAATACTATTTCTGAAGTCACTAAAGGCTTTTTGTGAAACGTTTAAGTGATATATATGTGAAATTAAACAGTCCTCATATTTTATGCTTGTGATAAATAATGATATAGCATAGTTATTTGAATTTTGCAAAATTTACTAAGCTCTGATTACAGGCATTTTTACATAAGCCCCATTAGGTGTTTATAATCGCGAACGCTAACACACACAAAAAAATTTCTTCAATGTGTGAAATATTCTCCGTTTTGTAATTAGTAAATGCTTATTTTTAGAGCTTTATGAATGCCTTATAACCTTCAGTTGCTTGAAACATCTTCGGAAATTATGTTTTCTCTAATCAAATTAATTCCTTGTGTTCTATTATAAATAAATCAATAGTTCGTTCGATTCAACGCTTTAGAAATTCCTGCGAAATTCTCATACTGGCGTTCATAAAAAATATGCAAATTTTAACTTTAGTAATACATATTACAGGGATTTCATTTATTATATGACGCCGATATTTTGTTACAAAGCCTTCCCCTCCTTCCCTTTTATCGTTGTGGATATCTATTTTACTTTAAAAAAAAATCCGATAGCACTCCAACTTCACGAAACAGTGAGTGATCTCGCCAGAGATATTCAACAGCATTTAAAATTTCCCATGATTACTCCTCAGTTGTCAACAATGGAAATAAATGGCCGAGTATAATCAAGAAAAGTTTCAAGTACAAGATCGTAATTCGTGCCGTAAATAGCTGCGTGTGCAGAAGCATTCTTAAGTAGAATTTGTCAAAAAAGTTATTGTAGCCAGTTCACCTCCACAATAGCAAAGGCAATGCGATTTTTGTACATCCTTCATTACCTTTTCGCTAATGTTTTTTCTGTTAATGGGCTATTATCCAGATCTATGTAGATAAAAACTGTTATTGTTGATGTAAAGTTTCTCAATGTATAATTAGTGCCAAAATGAAAACCTATTTTCTTTTGCTCTTTTTCCCAGGCTTCTTTTTCTGCTATGTTTGGTATTTCTTTAATAAATGTGTAGTTGATGTTTACCAGCCTAATAACTGTTCATTCTTGCTGCGATGATATCACAAAACATAATCCTCGTCAATAATGAGCAAACTGAAGCATTCCTTTATTTTCAGTCTGCGCCGGTTCAAATTAAATGCGCATTCCATTTTTAAAAGAGAGATGAATAAATATTTGATTTAAAAATAACCTGTATGCTTCGTGTCGCTCACTTCGTATGGAGTAACTTATGCAAATAATTTGAAATTTGTAACTTTTCTTACATATATTTTCTTTTTCGCAGCGTTTCAAATAATTATCTAATCTTATTCGCATTTAAGTATTTACCGCATTTAAAACCCTGCCGCATTGTTTCTAGGTTTATTTATAAAACATCATGTTGCTTTGACATTGGGGCTGATATTTGTTGATAATTTGTTAAATGAAAATATATATAATTAAAAATGAATAAAGATTCTTCCTACTTTCTATACAAAAGGAAATGAAATATTTTACGTTACATTTTATATTTATATTGTTATGTGAACGGAGTAAAGATCAAGAGAGGACAGTTCCTGTGTTCTTGAACTTCTACATATTAGACGGAATTCGGGCGATACGTGTACCAAATTAAGCTATGGTGGCTATTCGGCTCTTGTTACAATTTCATTAAAAAGTAAACCTTGATAACATCTGTACTGGCAAGTGGGTATGTTTTTTTTTAAGACAGAAAGGTCCCGTGCTAAATAAAATTTTAAATTAGAATAATACTTTATTTTACACTCCGTTTTATTTTATTTATTTATTTATTTATTTATTTATTTATTTTATTTTATTTTTTTTTTTTGAAGCTTGGGCAGTAGTTGTCGTAATGTTTTACCTACCTAAGCAATTTCAATTATTCGTATTTCCTTCTTACATAGTCTTCCTACAACTGCAATAAATTATTTCTGAATTGGATAGCTTTCTGTTTCAGACTAATGTCGCGAGTTTCAAAATAAAAAATTTAAAGTGACAGTTTTTGAAATTTTAACTGATTGATCTCGAAATAAGACTGATGAGTTATTGCCCACCCTTTTGAAATTGACTTTGTTTAAACAAAAGTTAAGACCCAATATTTGAAAGCAAATATTTTCAGGTTGAAATACTTTTCAAAAATCACAAGCAACTGAAATTAGCATCAAGTTCCCTGATTTAGATTTCTTATCACCCTTGTGATTCACCTAAAGCTATTTTCTACTTTCACCTTTCACCCCAACACGTAAAAATCTGCATACGCAAATTTACAGCAACTTAACAAAGTGTCCTTTCAGAGTTCCCACGACATCGAAATTTGCTGACGAGTGTTTAGAAAAAGTAATTTCTGGCAACGAGAAAAAATGGAACGATAAAAAAAATACTCGTAGATGTTTCATCTGCTAATCAATCGATAAGGGCTGACGCCACCAGCACCCCCTGCCGCCTGGTCGGTGAATTTTTGATCACTTTCTTTCGTCGTGCGAAAAAGTGATTAGTTGCTTCTCTGCATTTGCATGGGAGTTTAAAAAGCAGCGTAAAAGGCCTTAAAGGTCTTAGCCATTGGTTTTTAAAACCCGCTGTTAGGCGCATTTTTGGACTTATATTGTTTCTACGTCTCACAGCTATGGCAGCTGGCGCCTTTTTTCCATCTGCATGAATATATATAATAATTTTTAGCGGTATTTTTGTTAAGTTTTTTTTTTCACCTTACACGCCGCAACAATTCGCTTTGTATCGATTGCGCTTCACTGAATGTATCGGATCCTCACGGCCGGAAAAAAATTTTAATACTTTTTTTTCCTCCCTTTTAAAGGGCGGGTAAGCAATCTTCGATTTTTACGTTTGTTTTATACTTCCAACCCTCCCCCCATCGCTACTTGTTTTTATCTAGGATTAAAAATTCTCTTCGGTTATGGAATTGATTTTTTGCAGAAGGAATTTTTTTCAACCATCGTCTGAAAGGAATTTTTGGGCAGTCGATAATGAAGAGAGCAAAAAAGAAGATGGAGCCGATCGGCTCGTTTCTTCCCAATTTTATAAGAGTAAAAATTTTGCTGATAAGAATTAAATGGGTTTTATTTTGAATATCGATTAAGTACGTGCTTGGGGCGAAATCTATTATTTTTTTTCGCTCGAACATTAAGTTTGTAACGGCCTCGACTGGATAAAGAAGTTTTGCTGATTTGTTTTCTTCAGAATAAGAATAATTTGCAACGATAAATGTTGTATTTAGAAACGATTTTATTACGCGTTGAAATATTCTTTTAAAGAGCCTTCAATCAGCACCCTCTCACAACAGTGCTTTCTTACTTTAACAATGCATGTTTTGGAAGCTATAGCATGCTAATCTCTCAACGTCAGTCCATAAAAACTCATAATCTTTTTTTTTTTTCATGGATGTTAACTGTAGTAAATATTGTACTGGAATCAAAATTAAAAATCAACTTTATTTTCTCCCGATTAATTATTATTATTTTCTTAAAACTTTAATCACATTAAATACTGTGCTAATAATATAGATCGTTCAATTTGATTTGTGAGAAGTGTTTAAATTACGTCCTAATACTGAGACGAAATATAGTTTGTCTTAAAGAGTCCATACTTTTCAAGTCCTATACTTAATGTAGTTTCAAATCGCAATGTGGAAGGAATCCCTCTCTTTGCCTACGTGATTTCTCATTCCTAATGTTCTTTGGTTTGTCTGAAGATTTTTTCCAGTCTGTGTATAATTTTACTGGAATATACTCTAGTAACGTGTGAACTCATGCACTTACGTCAGAGTAATCGTTTAGATAGGGAAAAAAAAGATTTCGTTTTTTTCAATCCAACACACAGTGCAGATGAGAAACTTTTGTTTCATATACTTTTGTCTCCGTATGTAACTTTTAAGGAAGAAAGAAGAAGAAGAAAAAAAAAGCGACATAAAACCTTCTTTCAACGACGAGACTTGGGATGTCTTCAAATAACCGTTTTGTGATGGATGGCGCAAGTTGATATTCGAGAAATAGCACCTGGTCAAAATTTAGTAAGTTATGAAAATAGTTTTACAATCTGGGACCGCTGAATGTATTTCTTGTGTTTGGGTAAAACATATCAAAGTTATTAAATGTTAGTTTACGCTCATTGTTTAAAATTGGAATTTTTAATCGATATTTGTTTCAAAAATTAATAATGCCTGCATTTAATATTTTCAGTGTAAATTGCGTTTTAATTGAAGAGATGGCTAAATTACGTTATTTACGCAAAATAGCTAAAAATTATTTTGCTTATTTGGTAACAAAAATAAATGAAATAAATGAATACTTAATCGCATAAAACTCTAAAAGAAATATACAAAACATCGATCTATATTGATTTTTTTTCTCCATGCATGTCATAAGAATTCATTCATTATTTACTATTTTGAAACCATTTTATAAAACGAAGAAATAAAAGGATCTTAATGTATTAATTCCAGATTTAACAGGTACTTTTTCATTTTTTACAAACTTTTCCGCATATCATACTTTAGCCTCGTCTATAGTAATAATTCCCAAGGTTGCATTTTCTAACTACACTTTCTATTTATTATTCAACGGGTTAAAAACTACCTGATTTTTTTGTATCTTTATTAATTTACTTTGGTATTTATGCTTTAACATTTGTGTAGTTATCTACTGCCTGACTGCTCACCCAACCCGTTTTTGTTTACCGGCTGTTTTTTTACATATTTTACTGCACGACTAGCTATATTTATATTCTCTTACTACGATACAGTTGGCTAACTATTTCCTCTTCAAATTACTCAACTGCTTCCAGCTGTTTTTTCTAACCAATATGTGCCTTCTAATTTCTTCTTCCTTTTAATTGCTAATGCTTGACCATTCTCGACTTCCAGCTTTATTGGTATTATTTGATTGTTTGCTGCTTGTAATTAAAACTTCCTAACTACTTATGCTATTCAGCTACTTAATCACTTTCCAACTACTTATGTTCTGTTCCTTCTCGACTATTACCTTAATGTTTGCTTTCTTATTAATTACCTTACTACCGTCGAATTTACTATGCCCTCTAACTACTAAAGAATAAACGCTCTTAACTACTAAACGCTCATCCTCGGCTACTACCGAACCCTTTATCTCGTTGTTCTAATTATTCCCTACTGCCTGACTATTTGGAGTCTTTTAACAGCTCTGTCTTCCTCTTCTCTCCATACTAATTTATTACTATTAATCTTATTTATCTACTGTCTACTGCAGTTTTTTTCTGCTCTCAGTTTTCTAACCAATGCTTAATACTACTATGCTATTACTATGACCAAGCCAAGGATGGCTAACTATGATAGTCATACACGATACAAAACAATCTTTAAATTAAATGCAACGTTCAAAAGTGATAGTCTGAATATACTGCTTACATCTAACACGATTTCATTACAATCTATTTGTTCCCTTTGAAGTTGTATTTAATACAGCGCTTCGCGTGACTATTCCGATGGTCTGCCTTAATTATCTCATAATGAAATAAAATGCCTTACTTTCCTTAACTACTAAGGACATATCGGGCAATTAACTACAATTTAGGCACACTGTCCATCACTCAAATCGAAATATGACCCATTCCACGAGAACTGGCGAAATATTTACAACTACTTTTCTCATTTCCTTATGATTCAGGGTTTCAGGTTATGTGATTTTCCATATTGTGAATACGCCGTCTAACGCCGTTTCATTACAACTATTTTTCTTATTTTTTCCTTCGAAGTTATATTTCATACAGCTCTTCATGTAACAATTCCGATAGTCTTTCTTAATTTTCTCACAATGAATTAAAATGGCTTACTTCCCTTAACTACTAAGGCAATATATCAATTAATTACGATTTAAGTATACAGTCCAACATTCAAATCGACATATGAGGCCCGGCAGGAGAACTAGTAAATTATTTACAAAATAGGAACTACCCTTTTCACTTCCTTTTTGTCTCAATTGCAACTGTCTCATCCCATCTTCAGTAAAATTCCTTACATTATTCCTTTCACATGACAGTTAACTGTCATCAAAATAATGACACAGTTTTTTGATTGTCTCATCAAGTAACTGCATCCATGGGCAGTCTAAATACCTGACAAACCAAGAAAATCGGGTCACCTTCGCACCTTTCCTCTACTATTAAGAGAATATTAATATCATATCATGCGAATTTCTGAATTTTTCCTCTTACTGCTCCTTTCCCATACCCAAAGTGATAAAAATTTCATTACTTCCTTCTTATTAATCCTTGGAGAGAACCCCCGCTGATTTGGTTGCTGTACTAAGCAAGCAAGAGAAGAAAAAAAACTTTCTTTCAAGGACAGACGTCCGTCCTTTTTCTTTTTCCTCCACTTTTCTTTGTTACCATCTTTCTGAATTTCTCTTGCTCACAACTGTTTTCTTTATAGTGGAGTCTGTCATTAGCGGGCGTTTTCGACTCTAACATGTAATTTCGCGATCACTGTGAAAGTATATTTTGATAGAAGTTATCTTTTTCTACAATGACGCAATTTTTGTTTTTCCTGACTTCGAGGGGAAAAAAAAGTAGATATTGTGGAACGAATTTCATTCATTAAGTGGGTTTCAAAAGTGGTTTGGAAGTACGGTGGGAATTTCGCGAGGTTTTGTGCTGTCTATTCTGTTGGAAAAATGCGGTTGATAGTTTTGGAATTATTTCTAATACGTTCATACGAGTGTGCAACATTATGTAAGAAAAAAAGACACAGTTTAGAAGAAATACATTAAACTTTTCAAACAAATTGAGCTCAAAGTGATGAACTGGATAGTTAAAAATAGATTAAATGTTAAACAATAAAACAATTAATTAGACGCTTAAAAAAAGAGAAAAATACTTAAATTTGTCACGATAAAATTATAAGATGGGCCATTGTTAATAGACGTTTGAAAAATTAAAATATTAATCGATTTAAAAATAAAGCATTAGATGTTTTTCTGAAATAAAATGTTAATAAGTTTAAGAATAAAGTATTACATTAGCTTAAAAATAAATGATAGTTAATTTAGGAAAACAATATTTATCAGACGTTTTATATAACCAAGTACATTAAACGGTATAAGAATGAAGAATTTAAATTAGTTAAAAAATGAAATATGTATTGTTTAGGTAAACCGTTTTAGGTGTTAAAAAAGGTATTTATCAGCTGAACTCTGAAATTGGAAACGTTTTACAAAAAAAATGTCATTTGGTTTTTGAATAATTTGTTTTATTGTGTAAAAAATAACTATTAAACATATTAAAAAGTTAATGTTTAACATTTAAAATTAAAATGTCGTTTATTTTCAAACAGGAAGTAGCATAAAAGTAAATAATATTTTTTACAACCATTGTGGATATAAAACTACGAGACAGTTTTAATTGTAAACAGCGAACTTAATATTTTAACAAGCATAGTTTTCAAGCAAACAAAGGACGAGAATTCTTCTGAAATATACTGGAAACAGCAAACGCTAGATTATCTGAAATGTTGATCGATTTTTTTTTTCTTTTTTTATCTAGTTCATAATTCCGAGTAAATTTCGTAACATTTTATCATACTTTAGATTGTCTGCAACTGACGAAAGAGGTAATGTAAAAGAGTAAAAGTATCAGCTTTAACTTCAAGGACTTTCATCTTTTCCAACTTTCGCTTTTTCTCATTGAATATGTATCAGTTTTGAAAAGATTACATTTTAAACTTGTATCGTTATCCTTTCTTTGTTGATAGCGGTTTAAATGCTCACTTTAGCATGATGATAACTAAGCCTTTAGTTTCAATTTATTAAATGTCTTAAAAATTAAAATTTGTATTTAATATAGTTCTCTTTAAGGAAAATACTATTTGTTTTACTTATCACTCAGTAATGTGGACATTAATATTGAATTTTATTCGATTAATGTTTATAGATATACTGAAAAACCAGTGTTTTTTCTCTAGCTTACAATTAGCGCATATATACGAGTGCTTTTTTTCTGAGCGAGCGTACATTTGCGCAATTAATGAAGAGTAGTTTTTAAAAGTAATATCAATGTCGGTCTAAATTTTAAGAATTGTCGCTGTACGAAGTATAATAAAAGAATGACTTTTTTAGTATTAATTTTCAATGATTTTTACACGTTTTGAAACTTTTTCGTTTTTAGACAGTAATCCAAACTGCCTGGTAGTAATGAAAATTTTTGTTTCGTGCATTAGTGTAAACTGTTAAATGAATATAGTATAATAGATAAAAACATGTTGCTCTCTTAACTCGCTATTTTTTGTACCATTTCAAATTCATTTGTTTAAAGGTTATGTTATATTTCTTGACCTCTCATTCAAAAACGTTACGATTGTTAGCTAAATTTTAATTTATCACTTTAATAAATAATCTTTCGTTGAGTTTGCGTTCCTAGACTTCAGATTTACTACTGGCAGTAGCTTTCTTTTAAGCATTGAACTTTTTTTTAACCCATTTATGCCCAGTAGCCTAAAAACGGGACGCTTGTTAGTTACTGCATACAAAAACCTGTAATGGGTATATCGTTTTACTAAAGCTGTTTTTCATAAGTTAAATAGTCCTTCTTCTTGAGAAAACCAGTGAGAGCCACTATTTGGACATCAGAGTTTACTTATTGACAGCTATTTCAAGAGCGGATCCAGCTTCTGGTTAAGGAGGGGGTCATTTTCGGAAAGGGGGGGGGTCAAAGTGCAATTTTTGTGCAAAAATGGGGGGTTTTGGCAGTTTTTTCGTAAAATAAGTCCCAAAAATGCAATTTTTTGCTATATTTGGTCGGTTAAGGGGGGGGGGTCATGACCCCCCTCTGGATGATATGTCTGAGCTATTTTCAGACATATCAGTCAAGCAACGATCCAGCACGGGTAGCCACAGAAAGTAAGTTTTTTTTTCTTTTCTTTTTTTTTTTTTTGCGAAATTATTCTTCATAAAATTAAACTATTTTAAAATGATTTGCTTAAAATTGATCAGAAATGCCTTCTGTAATGTTGCTTTCCAAAAGAAAAGTCAAGTAAGGTCGTATTTTGCTCACATATCTGCAAAATGTCCCATAAACAGGACGTTAAATAACTTATAATAAATATGGCAACGGCGAACTATTTTAAGCCTAAAATGTATGTAAACCATTCCAAGTGAGAGTTTTAGCTAAAAATTGAAAAAAAAAATGTTAAAAAAAAACTTGGGCATAAATGTGTTAACTTACTTTTGCAGCGTTCAGCTTACTTTTTGCAACATTGTCTTATTCAAATACTTCATATCTGCGAATAATTTCAGATTGAATCATGTTTAATATTTTTAATGCAGAAAAAAATTTAACAATATGTAAATGTTTGCCTGTGTGCGCTGAAATCACAGAGCAATGACATATATTTTTAAATTTGACTCTGGAATAAATTATTGACTAAATTTTCAACTCATGACAACAAGCTCATGGACTAATAGCATGAATGATTTACGGATTTATTGCTGCGTTGTACTAAAAATACATGTTCGCAATTAAATGGAAATGGGCAATTCCGCTGTTACAAACATAACAATCAAACTTTAAACATACATAATTACAATTTGGCTTGATAAAAATCTACAATTTTGTTTTGTCTTGTATAACTCAATCTTTTTTATGCTATCCTGAATTTTGGTGCGAATTCCTTAAATGCAAAAAATAGCAAACATGTTTGAAGTTTGATTGTTCCATCCGTAACGCTGGAATTACCAAAAAGTTAGTTTCTTTCTATGATCAGATTTAAACTTTTTTTTTTTTTTTTTTTTTTTTTTAACGTATTTATTTTTATTGAAAATTTTCATCTTCGCTCATATTTATTGCAATCAATAGCGGTAGAAACTGTTGAAGACAGAAATTCAAAATTGTTGGAAAGCGATTCTTGACTTTTTCCCCTTCTCCAACAATGGAATTGACAGCAAGTAAATTTGTTTTCCTTCCTTTTTTTCCCGTTTTCGTGTAGAACTTCTTTGTTTTGAAGTGTATAAACGCGTAGAATCGCTTTTCGTTTAGTGTCTATTGTGTAATAAATTTGTTTTCAGTTTATTTTATTATAATATCGCTCACGGCGCATTGATATGAATTAGCATTTTTCTTTGTGTTTCTGCCATACTTCAAATATAGTATTTGTAATTTTTTTATGGACCGACATGATGGCTTGAGAACATATTTTGTGATATTATATGACAATTTACTTCGGAGGTTCCTGATAATGTGTTGATGTTATAAAATTGTTGCGAGAAAATTCTGCTGTCAAGAAACAAAAGTTACCACAGTTTTGAAGTAGTTTTATTTATTTTTTGGAAGGAGTATTTTCCATGAACTCGTTTTTCCTACCACAAAAACAAGAAGTGAATGGATTTATCCGGTAATTATTCGCCATTTTTAATTACAGTATTCTATCATTAAACCGCCCCTCGTTATACCACACATTCGGATATACCGCGCTTTTCTCTTATCTCCAGGAAAAATATTTAAAAAAAAGTATAAATAAAGTATTGCCTTGCATTTGACATTGCAGGGAGAAAAACTTACATTTCGCACAAAAGTATTTTCCTTTTTTAATCAATGAACAAAACTGGCTCGTTTTTTCCATGTAATTAATTCATTGAAGTTTAAGCTACTACTTTCCGTTCGTATTCCACCATAAAACAATAGAAATATTCTTAAAACTTTTATTTTACAAGGAAAATTTCTAGACTAATTTCCATTTGTTTTCTTGGAAAATCGTTCTATCATGGCAAAACTAATATTTTTGTAGTGGCACATGTCATTAATTTTTGCATTAGTTGAACTGTTACTTTTTTAACATCTCGGTTATATCGCGTTTTAGGATAAATCGTGCTTTCCTGTTGACTCCCCACAAGCACTATATAACGAAGGGTTACTGTATAAAATTACCTAATGTATATCAAATGTTTGTCATACTTATGCGATAAAAACAATTTGTCATTGGTCAGCTTTAATGATGAGTTAATTATTTGTGTGAGTGTTGGTCTTTTAACATGAGAACCTTCATATGGCTCCTTTTTATCGCAATTACCCATATCAATAACTTACGAGCGTAAAATCATAGCAATAATACCAAATCGCAAAATAGTTATGCAGAAAAAAAACCGCAGAGTTACGTCATCACAGTACCTTTTCCTTATAAATTACTGTTTACTTAATAAAATTCATCAGAATTCCAGTAACCTTGAATCCTCAAATTCTTTCCACTAATTAGAAATTTCCCGAAGCAAACCATGTCCAGACCACCCTTAATACTTATCCATGTCCTAAATCAAACCTACTAATAAGCAGTGGCATTTTTATAACATGTTTATGGTGAGGTTAACCCTTAGTAGCACCAGTGTCTTCAGCAATGCTCTAACATCTTTGTGCTAAAATTTCTCCCTCCTAAAAACAAAGAAGTACTAACAAAAAAAGGGCACTCTTCGTCTGTTCTTGTCATTATTAATGTCAGGTGGCTATTTTACTTTCTCTTTTTACACATACGGGGGTGTCTGTTGCCCTCGCCATCCATTTAGAAGAGAAAGCTGGTAGTATAATTTACTTTTAGCCTCCCTGCCTTTCATGGGTATCTCTCCCCTCCCCCTCTTCCTCCCAGACATCTTCTTGTTTCTGGTTCCTTTTATCTCAGTCGATACCTTGAGTACATTTTCTGCAGGTCGCTAAGGTTAAGGTTTCGGTTTTAAGACACACCTGTATCGAAGCTAATGAACTAATGGGATAAAATTAAAAGTTGATTTAAATCGCTAAAAGAAACATTTATCTTCGACTCTTGAGCTCTTGGCTGATGTGCTTTAGTCGTTAAAAAGTAAATTGCTTTAAAATAGTTTTTCTATTTGGCCACTACTCCATAGTATTTTGGAACATTGAAATTAAAAATGTTGGTCAGTAGTTAGTATTAAACACGTATTCTGGGAGTTTCAAATAACCATCAAAGCATGGAATGCGATTGCCTTAATGGAATTTTTAATCGCATTCTTCAGAATAAGTTGGTTCCTACCGCACCTTATCAGGCTTCTGATAGATAGTCCTGATAGCTTGAGCAAAAATAGCCTGTCGATCAAGTCATTATCTCTATACGGAGCCAAACGCACCTTGTTAAGTCTATTTAATTATTCAATATCATGTTTCTTCTTCATTTTTTTTTCTTTTTTAATCAATAAATCAAATGAAATTTGCCTTGCATTGTGTCGCTAAGAACTGCTGATGCAAAAAAAAGTTTCTAAAAAAAAGTCCTATTACAAAAAACTTTCTGTGTTGTTGATTTTGCATTTAAATACTTACGCACTTTCACTGTGCACATTGATAGATCTTTTGATGTTGATACAATATAACCTTTTTTATTCTGGATTTTCCCATGTTGGGTACCCTGCAAAAAATTAACTGTTGTTTTTAGAGTATAATACTTGCAGCCAAAGTTTGTTTAAAACTGTAAAATGTACAGTAATAAACTGCAAAACTAGTAATTTTGCAGTTTCTCACTGTAAAGTTAAAAATTTCAGTTTATTGCCGTAAAATTTAGCTGTATTATACTGTAAAAACAACAGTAGAATACTGGCAGCAGAGGTTCCAGTTTAAAACTGCAAAAACTGTTAAATCAGCAATTTTACAGCTTAGTGCTGTAAAAGTAGCAATTTTACAGTTTATTACTGTAAAATTAGTAAATTTTGCAGTTTATTGCTATAAAATTAGCTGTATCATACTGTAAAAACAACATTCATTTTTCTCAGTGTAGCTTTAATATACAGGGTGTCCACTCCAATCGTGGACCAATAGCTAATTTCTAAACCGTTAGAGATAAGCATAGAGTTTATTTAGGAAAAAATCTCCAAATTGTGAAAGGAATTTTGGGTCTATTCAATGTTTTTCAAAAAATCAAATTTTGAAAGAGTTACGAAATTTAAATTTTTATACAGCCCCCCAGTCCTATCAATCATATTTAGTAAAACATTCTTGACACTAACGTTTAAAACTAAAAAAAAAATCACTCTTCTACGACAAAAATTGACCGAGTTATGACGTTTTGAAAAATCAAAATTTTGCATTATTTCATGACGTTATCTAGAGATCGCTTAAGGGACCGTATGCGAAATCATTCAAAATCTTGATTTTTCAAAACGTCATAACTCGGTCAATTTTTGTCGTAGAAGAGTGATTTTTTTTTAGTTTTAAACGTTACAGTGTCAAGAATGTTTTACTAAATATGATTGATAGGACTGGGGGGCTGTATAAAAATTTAAATTTCGTAACTCTTTCAAAATTTGATTTTTTGAAAAACATTGAATAGACCCAAAATTCCTTTCATAATTTGGAGATTTTTTCCTAAATAAACTATATGCTTATCTCTAACGGTTTAGAAATTAGCTATTGGTCCACGATTGGTGTGGACACCCTGTATATATATATTTAAACCCAGTGGTGTTTTACAGGTTTGGGAGCCAGTGGCAATAAATTTTTGAAGGAGGCCTCCATTTTTCTATTACAGGACGTTGTAAAACGTTTATTGCGCCTTTTTGTCTTCCTTTTGGGGCCTCTGTGGTAATGGAGGCCTCTCGCTATGACGTCATGGTTATTCCGCCACTGTTTAAATCTCTATAAAATTTCAGTTTGAAGAAATGTTATTAAAAACTTTATTTTATAGTAAATGCATGCGCCTCCCAATAAACCGGGCCTAATTCTCCCCTATCAAACAAAAGGCGAGTTACAGAAATAATGTACTTTTGTTGGTCATATTGTGTGTTTATGTAGTGTATTTAGGTCCTGTATTCGTTACTTTTAGAACATGCGATTGGATGTAGTAAAAAAACTAAAGCGGAGAGTCGTTGCATAATTATTAACTATTTCATTGCTATATTTTTCTTTTCTTTTTTTTTTGGAAAAACAGTTCACTTAAGTCACACATGTAATTAGCCAATCTGTAACTAGACCATGTGTTGCTAGCCAATCTCAATACTGAAAATTGTCATACGTTCAGATATTCTTGTGAGTTTTTCATGGACTTTCAAACAGGCCCAATAAAGATAACATACTAAGTAACTAAATCAGAAAGTAATGTTACAGATAAAATGATTTGAGCTTAATCCTTTATGTCCCAAATTAATTTAACAATGACTTTTTATAGATTTTTTGGTAGTAGATTAAAAAATAGATTACCGAGTATAAAAATGTAGAACATTTTGGGGGTCTAAGGCCACCTACGCTTAGGGCCCCCAAGAAAACTGTTTCCGATCGCAAATACCACCTGTCGGCCTTTCAGCGAAGTACAAGGAGTGGTACTCAAAAGCTTCAGCTTTGATTCCAGCCATTTAGAATTCATGAAACTAAATTAATATAAGCGGGACTTCTGAGTCCCGTAGGGGTATAAAGGGCAAAACATAATTTAATAAAACTCATAAGAAAAAAGTCTTTTTCAATTTAAAAGTCTATTCTAAACTTAACTCTGCTTACTTTGCATCAACAGATGGCACTGCATCTGGTAACAGCCCTCGGACACGGTATATCTGATCTCCAATTTCAACTTAATTACAACATTGACGTTTCAGTCTTGTGAACTTCATAATAATGATAGTGATGACAGTAATGTGTACTTTAAGTTTCAGATTTGGCGGAACAGATGATTTAGCTCTGTCTTTGAAGGATAATGTTAGTTTATCCACCACATGTTCCAAAGAGACCATCTCATCGTGCGCATGCTCTTTATCTCGATTCGTGAGCAATAAACGAGATATTGATGTACTTTTTGTCATCTATTATTGATATCTAACGACCAGGTAATCCACAGAAAAAATGAAACACATTTATTTAAAATACACCAAATGCTGCGAGAGCGCCGCACGAAACAAAAGTGAAGGAAAACATTGTTTTTTGAAGTTTAGCCCTGACCTTATCATTAGGGTAATAGCAGTGCAATTGAAAAGCCACCCTGTAGATCGTAAAGTAACCCGTCATTTTTGCGTGTCCTTCCAATAAGGCGTCTTTAATCTTACAGACCAAGTCGGTAAAAAAACTTATTATTGGGAATTTACTTTGTTTTGTTGAAGGTTAAAGTCTGGCTCTGTCTCATTAATTCCAATACAATTAAATTTATTTTTCGTTAAACTCCGAGTACAATTAAAGCGACTCTTACGCCAGCCTTGGTAGTTTTGAATATTTTGATGCTATCTTTGTTAGTCACCATATGAATGAGGTGATCACACTATTAAATGAAATTTGCGTGACGAAAAAACATTATTTTTGTGTCTGAAAAATTTTCCACTTGGGTAACTCTGAGGTTTGAAAAAAATTGCATGCTCTGTTGCGTATTTTTCCCGATTGTTTGAAAAAGGTAGTTAGCTAAAACTTGGCATTTACAGACACGCTATGTAATTTTGCATTTAGAAGACTAATAGTTTAGACTGAAAGAATCAATGTCACATGATGGATAGGTAAATATATTGTTTAAAAGGTTGTTTATCCTCTTACACTGATACCACATATTTTTCTTCTTTGAATATTGTAATGCCTTTTTTTTTTTACATTGACGCCTTCTAAAAGAACTTGAAATATGTGAAGATTTGATGATGAACGAAGTAACTTGATTTACGCTTAAACGTTTAAAAACCTTCGTAGAAAGTCTCGAGTAAATGTTCAACAGTGTATCTGCTTTTCGGGCAGTTGCATTGTCCCATTATTACTGTTTAACTTGAGAGTATAATATTGATTGTCAAATTGTCAAACTGATTTAGCATCTTAGATTATTTTTTCTTCCTAAAGCCAACATTTTTTTACTATATTATTTTTTATTATTGATATCATATTATCAAGGGTAAGTCATGGGGACGCAGACTGTACGATCGAAGCTTTTTGGAGGGAGGGGTAATTTTAGAGGTTTTTTCCCTTTTTTTTTTTTTTTTTTTTTTGGAGGATCTAGTTTAGGAGGGTGTGCTCCGTAGCATTTGAAGTTTGAACTCTTCGTCCTTGTAGGGGACATCCCCAACGTAATTATTTCAAGTAATTTTTATAGCTATTATTTGGTTGTTTTTATATATTAAATGGCAATTTTCGTTTCCTTCTGTCGCCTTTTTTCTGTAAAAACGTAACGCGTCTGAGTTTACATAAAAATTGCTACTGGAAATTTAGTATCGTTAGTATCTGAATCCCTACTGTCGAACTTTCTGTGTAATGTCATTAGCTGCCAACACCGAAATTTATTGTATGTATAAGCATTCCACAATCTTTAAAACACTTTCAAAAATAAAACAAGCAGTTTCCTTTCCCATCAAATTCTTAAGTCTTCAGGTTGCTGTCAGTATTGTTTTTCATTTCCCTTAACATCAAGATTTTTTTTCTATGTTTTTAACGCCTGTCGAAAAACCGAACTCGCCCAAAATGAAGGGCATTACAGAACGGGATTTGGGGATGAGTGATTGACATTCAAAGTCCATTCCATTCGAAAATGGGGGTGGAAAAGTACTCAAGAGAGGGTGCAATCAATCAAGCGCATCCAACTTCAATCAGTTATCGTACTTTTTTTCGTGTTAATGCAGTCAGAAATCGCACCAATTTTTACGTTAACACCTATTACTTTGAGATTAATGGTTTAAAAGGATATTTGGTGCACTCTGAAGAAAAGACCCTTTCGAAACTTTTGTTGCCCTTCTTTGTTGGGCCTTTCAAACGTTTAAATATCGTTTGACTTCTGGTTGACGTGGTATCTTATGAGGTGTTCCATTCTTGACATTATTTTGAAGCGATTTACTTTTAGATTTGAAAGCTGCTTGTGAATGTTGCTCTCTTTGAAACTTCATTGTCTATTTTTGAAATGATTTTACTAATTTTTATTGTTTGTACATCATGTACTTCAAAACATAATTATATGAATAATAATACGTTTTTACTCGTTCTTGCAATTCACTTGCAGAGGCTTGCGTACAAGCAAGTGATTAAGAAATGTGTTTAAATAACACATCCTCAAGAATTTGTGACGATACACAAAAGATATTTTCAAAATATTTTATATCTAAAAATACTAATTTTGGATGTACGTATCTTTGTTTTTAAATCCCAAGAAGTATATCACACGCTAATGACTGATCAGATCATAAGCATAGCCTGGGTTTAAAAACCTTAGAAACATTGGTTTTAAGCTACATTTCTAGTCCTAGTATATTACAATATCTGCACATGAGTCGTTATGACACCGGTAAAAAACTCTACCTTGGTTGAAAGAACCCTCCCCATCAGGGGAAAAAAATGCGTATCAGGGGCACAGCAAAGCCATGGTTTGTGGGTTATCCTTTCCCTGAGCTCTCGGCAAAAAGCCAAATTGTCAATCGTGATAAGTACGAAATATTTAGTGCTTCAGTATTTCGTAAAACTAAGTACAACAAAATACTAGTCCCTACTTACTTATTAAAGTGCGCAGAAAAAAAATGTCTGACTAGACAAAAGATGCGTGTAATATATCTTGCTACTTTTTACTTTTTAATGTTGTTCATATACAATATTTTCTGTCCATATCCATGCATAATTTTATGCAGCTCTTGCATCAGTTCTTCAAAACTAGCAAGGTAGTAAGAATGAGTTGTACAAGCTGCATTAAAAATATCCTACACTACAAAATGGTAAAAAATGGTTTAACTAATAGTAAAAATAAGAAATATCAAAAATAAGGAAATTAGTAACTTCAAATGCAAATTAGTTATGCAGCAAATTTTAGTCAGATGATTGATGAATACAATGTGTGTGGCTTTTCACGCTTCATTCATTTATAATAGATGCAAGTTGTTTCTGTCTAGCAATCATCGGTTTTATTTTCCAGAAATAATTTTACTATAATGTATTTTCCTCTGCTGAATGCATTTTCAGGTCTGTGGTAGTTCCATTATACTTTAATAAGTTTTTCTGTCTTTCATGTCGTTAGCCTCTTATTACGTCTTCCTTTAAGTTGTTTCTTTCTCAAGTTTTTCATTCTTCAAAAGATATATTTATGTTAAGAATACCTTTTTTTCCACGCGTGATTTCTTTCATAAAAACTCGTTTTAGAGGTCAGTTAAAGCTACAATTTGAGACACAATATCTCGAAACCCAGGGTGTATTATTTTCCGAAAGTAGTCATTGCATTTGGTCCGCTCTCGGCCTCAAACATAGGTGTGGGCCATCATAAAGCAGAAACTCTTTATTCGCGGGCCCCAAATTTCGTGGATGGAAATTTTGTTTCTACCAACTGGCGTGTGTTTACGCTGAGCCAGACAAGCATGTTCTACCAGTAGGCAAGCCACACAAAACCTTTAATGACCATCACGAGTTTCATTTTTTGAGGCAAAACCAGACACGAAAAGCTTTAAAATTTGCAGCTCGAGCACGTGCCTTTGAACCGTTGTAGACCAGGACCCCCGAACTTGGCATTTTCTTTGGTGTGCTTTTACCGCCGTCTTTGTCAACGCCCAGGATACAATTACCACATATATCATTAAGCATTTACCCCTTTTCTCTGTCATTTCGAATGATGTTTAATGTTATTATTCACGACTCCGCTCTCAAAGCTCGGAAAGCATTAAGATACAAAAGTTTCCACTTTTTGTTCAAATTGCGCGAACGTGGCGTCATGCTTTCTTTCTTTGAATGCCTCTGGGCATTAAAGTGTAAAGCTTCGGGCCTTTTTTTATTCGAACCCTCCTTTTTTAAGAGTCTGCCCTTTGGCCTATGACCCGCTGATTGCGCTAGGAATGGTGGGAGTTCGAAAATATGAATCACACGGCTCCGTGGGAATAATGCTGAGACCAGTCCAGCTGCAGTTATTGGGAGCACGTCCAATCAAGATCAATTTGTAGCGTCCCAGCGTGGATCTCAATTACATGACTTCACTTTACGAGCATAAATTTCCCTCTCTTGGCCACTTCGAGAGAAAAAACACACAAATATCACCAATTAGAATAAATGGAAGCCATTCTGATACGTATTATCTTCTCTCGTTGCCAAGCGGAACTTTCTCTTTCCATTGGTCTTCTTTGTCCGAAACCGGGAACTTATTTTTTGCCTTTCCCCAGCTACGAAAACGCAACAGCTAAATCAACCTTCTGCTCTTAGAAACTTGAGATCTGAACTCAGGAATTAAAGTACATCAGAAAAAAATTATCTATCCATTATAAGCTTTGAATCTTTTTTCATCGCCCAAACTACCATGCGCCAAAGCGAGCTTTTGTCCTTGAAGGATTTCTTCCCCCCAACTTTGAAAAAACAAAATTGTCTTTCTTACTGTGTCATTTAAGCATTTTATGTTAATATATTTTGTCTCGTCTTAAAACTTTCACTGCGGCGAAAAAAGACTTTAAACAACTTCTGTAACGTGCATGCATCATTAAGCAACTTGCTCTGTATCATTCAAGCTTTTTTTTTTTTTTTTTGTCGGACATTACCTCAGTACTTGAAATTATTGATACGGTATGTAGACATATCAAAGCAACTTGTATAAAACCTCAAATGCAAAGATTTAACAAAAAATTTTGAATGCTTCGCTATAAAATTTGTTAAACCTTTTGGGCGGAACTTTTTTTTTTTTTGCACTTTTGAGAGAAAAAAAAAATTAATTTTTATATATTTGAACATAAGGAATTATTATATATCATGATATAAAGTATAAACGTTCTTTAAACAAAATTGTGTATTTAATAGGAAATTATTTGCACGTGCTGCGGATGTGACCCTGTCACACCCGCAACACGTACAAAGCTCTTTTGGAAAGTTGATACTTTAAATTATGATTCACAACGGTACCTCATCTATTCAAACATACATGGTGCTCCAGTTAATCGTTTCAGAACTTCTAGGATGAGTAGGGTGCCTCGTAACAGCTTCAAATCATACAGCAATGAGTGGTTGGAAATGCTTTCTCGACAGGGTGAAACTTACTATGCAGGGAGTATTCCAAGCCGTTTGGAGCTCCTTGCGCAGAAGATGTGAGGTGTGCGTTGCAACCTTCGAACACTTGCTTTGACCCATGTACCTTTATCTTTTTTACGTGTGTTGTCTAAAAGATTTTTCACTAACTGTCCATTTTCTTTATGGTGCTTCTGTGTGCATCTCCGCTTTAGGAAAGCATTTCCGACCCATAATTTCTGTATGTTTTCCAGTCATCAGGAAGCACCCTACCCCCCCTAGAAGTTCTGAAACACTTAACTGAGACACTCAGTACAAAAATTAAAAAGCCAATGCTTAAAGTTCCAAGAATAAAGTACAAATATATACATGCAAATGTCACACCCGTACGAATGCATTGAGCATGTACTTCCGCCTCACTTGTTTACCGAGTCCAGAATTCATCTTTGTGTGTGTGTGTGTGTGTGTGTGTGTGTGTGTGTGTGTTTAGTTCAATATTTACTTCCAATTTTATTGGCATTAATGCCATTATTAGTTCGTAACTGATTCTTAAAGGAGGCAATATCCATTAAATTAATTGTAGTGCTATTGTATTTAATGAGCGATGCACTATTACGACCTATTGCTAATTTCATAATTAAAGCAATTATTTATGCATTCATAAATGCAATGCGATTTTTTCCCTTATCCTATTAATCGCTGAATAATAACAGCTTAAAGACGAAATGATGGCTTCGTATTTTATTGCATCTAATGACGCATCAACTCGCATTTTAAACTCAAGATTTTAATGAGGAACATGATGACGGAGACAGTTTAGAAAAATAAGTGAAAAACATAAAAAAAAGACCTTCTTGTCTTCTGAATTATCTAGTGAAACGTTTATAAAAATCGTCCTGAATTGAGCCGTTTATTTCAAAAATTATTCAAGCGACAAGCTCTATAACTTCGAGGAAGAGTTTTTACCTTTATTTAAAAAAAAAATTAAAGGGTTACAAGATTTTAAACGGAGATGTATACATATTTAAAAATATTTCTTTCAGTAAAAAATGTTATCACTATTAGATAATCTAATGTGATGCTATAAATGTTTTCTTAAAATAAGAAACTTGTCGAACCTTCTATGCATACCTGCCAACATGTCTACCTAGAAAATCTTACAATTTTTCCTACGAAACCGTGCTAAGATAATAGCCTATTTCTTGATGAAAATCAGACATTAAATAAGTTATTGTAATTATATCACTGACACTTTTCAGTAGTAATCTTTTATTATAATTAACATTTTAACTTACATTGTACGGCCAAAACGTACAAGTTGGCAGGTATGTTCTATGGTATCGTCGCCTTAAAACAACATTTAATCCCAAAGATATCCTACTGCTGCTTTCAGGCGACGGTATACATTTAGAAGAGTTATATCAACGACGCTCATCTAAACTATTACTGTAACGAAAGTAACTATATATATATAACCTGAAAATAGTCGGAAGGGCAGGTGGTATCGCAAGTTTCAAATATTTTTTCGGAAACCCCAACTAATGACGTATTTGTAAGAAAAGCAGTCGAAAACTTTGTACAATTGATGAAGTTAAAAATACAAGACAACGTGTCTACAAGTACAAATAAAAGGTTAAAATAGAGTTAGAAAACTCTAGCAGATAGCTATTTCGGGGCTATTATGAATGAAGCCCCATCATCAGTGCAAAAAGATGATGGTTCACTGACACCAGTCAAGTGAACCAGGAATGCAGGAAACGTGAGGGTAAATAAACAGAACAGGAAGAGTAGGTACGCAGAAACTATTACGTCAAGGGTTGGACACGACAACTGCGCAACAAAAAATACGTCACAGACGAAAAAGTTTTTAAATAAGAGATTTCCAAATGTTCGGGAAAGGAGGGGTGCTAGACAGATCATTGACAACTAAATCTGAATTTTTCCAGATATAATAGGATTCCCAAAAATCTAAATCAAAAATCGAAGAACAACTATGGATAATTTTTGCAGAAGAAAAATCAAAAATATGGCCACATGACCAACAATGTTGGGCAATGGAAGAGCGTTTGAAATCCTGTTTTTTAACACAATTTTCATGTTCTTTAACACGGAATTTTAAAGCGCGTCGTGTCTGTCCTATATATGTTAATTTACATTGGCATGAAATATTATAAATACCCCATCTATCAAGACCCTGAACAGGATGTTTGAGTTGCGAAAATTGTAATTTGTTCACTGGAGAAAAGGCGACCGAAAAATTGAACTTTTTTAAAATTCTGGCAATCTGAAAGCTGATTCTGGGAAAATATGGTAAAACAACGGTGTTGGAATAGTTCTCACAATTAGGTGTTTGATTTCGACCAGTTGGATTGATTAATTTCTTATAAATGTTATCTATGACACTGACTGTGAACCCCCGGTCCATAGCAATGCTTTTCAAATAATTAAGCTCAGCAGAAAGTAAACTAGAATTGGAACAAATGGACAAAGCACGGGAAACAAAAGTTCTAAAAACAGCTAATTTTTGTTTGGGGGGATGAGCAGATAATTTATGCGGCGGAAGAGTAACGGCAAAGGGTTTGCGAAAAACAGTAGTGTCGATAGTATTATCTTGACGAGTGATGGAAACATCCAGAAAAGATAGATGACAGTCAGATTCAACTTCTATAGTGAATTGGATGTGCGGGTCTATGGAATTTAACACACATAAAAGATTGTCATGGTCACGGAGAGACGAGTCCAAAAAAACAAATACATCGTCAACATACCTTACGTAAAAATCGAACTGTAAAACCCTAAATAATTTGACCTCGAAATAATGCATATAAATATCGCTTAAAATTGGACTAAGAGGGTTGCCCATCGAAAGACCATCAGACATACGGAAAAAATTATTATCAAAAATAAAGGTGTTTTGTTCCAAGCAGGCGCGAGTTAAGTTACACAATTCACTGATTTCAAAATGTGAAAAATGATGTTCAGCCATTCTTATTTTTAAGCAATCTAAAGCACCTTCAACAGGCACGTTAGTAAACAAAGATTTTACGTCGAAAGAAGCCATTATGTGGTTGTTAATATGGAAACTATGGGGTTTATTGACAAATTCTGTGGAGTTCTTGACGGTAAAACTGTTGCTGGACAGGAGAGGTGAAAAGACAGAAACCAAAAACTTAGCCAGTTTGTAGGATGCAGTATCAATATTGGAAACTATGGGACGAAGAGGAACAAGTGGCTTGTGTACCTTTGGTAACGCGTAAAATCTAGCACAACGTGCTATAGAAGGAATCAAACGTTTTTTGTACGAAACCGGAATTAACTGAGAGGATTTTATGGCACTGTTAATAATTTTCAGTTCTTTAGTACTTGGATCTTTTTTAATTTGTACGTACGGACCATCTTCCAATAGATCATTACATTTCTTAAGATAATCTGTCTTATTTAAAATGACAATTTGACCCCCCTTATCTGCGTTGGTAATTACTAAATTAGGATTTGAACATAACTCATTAACAGTGCGTTTAATTTTCAATAACTTATGGTTGTGAAACTGTGAATTGAAGTCAATATTGTTGGAAATAAGATGTCTGATTGAATCTTTTTGGGTGGAAGAAAGTACACTGAATTTAAAGGCCCTTTCGACAGGAGCAATCAAACGTGGAAACGATGGTTTGGACGTATTAACGATTTAATGACGTATTTTTCATAAAAATCACGATTTGATTCCATGTATGGTTAAATATATTTTTTTCTAGAGCCACAGGTGACACCATCTTCTATTATTAAATGGAGAGCTTTATAATTGTTCTAAGAGCTTTCTACATTTAGGACTCAATGCTTAGTTGAGTTTAAGATACAAAAACGGTTCGCTAGGGAAAACGTAATGAAAACTTAAGAAGAATATGGTCAATTTTCTTCTTAGCCCGATCCCAATATCAATTTGAAAACTAATTAGGAAATATTTCGCACTATATTCCGCAGGCAAATTTTGAGATGATAAAAATGAAACAATTCATCTTTTCTCAACAATATCAAAATTTTCCTCCAAATGTTTGCCTAAATTTATATACATATATATATATATATATATATATATATATATATATATATATATATATTTTTTTTTTTTTTTTTTCGGTTTAGCACGAGCTCTGAAAACCGACTGGCGTAATTAGCAAATAAGATTTTTTTTCTTGTATATATTCAATTTTTTATGAAGAATATTCACTCCTTGCTTGAATGGTTCTTACTTTTTCTGTTATCAGGACCAACTCATCACATAAGTGAAATGTGGCAGAAAGAAGCGCTATACTACAGGTCTTAATATTTTTCGCACCTAAATTTGAGCGTATGAAGTTGCTTTTCTTCTTGTAAAAATAATAAGATATTTATATTTGTTTTGTGTGGAAAATAACTCATTCTTCCTGTTTTATCAGTATGTTGAATGCAGCTTTTCGGTTTTAGCAGAGGAACAGAAAGAAAACCCAATCGTTAAACAGAATGATTAAATTTGAGAGCTATCGGTAGATTGGATTGCTTTCTTCGTGGTTGCAACTGTGTATCAGCCCTCCACAAAATTTCCGAGGAGCATAAGAAAGCAAGCGATTAAGAAGATGATTGTTTTTAAATCCTGTTATGATGAAGCGAAACTGCTTGATATGCAGATGAACTTCATTCCGCATTGCTGCTGCGTCGCTATAGCTGTATCGATTAAAGCTAAATCAACCCCGAACGACAAGTTTTTGAAGCTGTTGGGTCGGTCACCTGTTATGAATTTTCTTCTGGGGAAAGATAGAGACGCCCCAGGGGTGCTCATCTCACTGAGTCTTTTTCATTCCATCTCGACCTGTTCAGACGATTCCTTTGACACTGGACGCTCGGAGGTTCCAAACAATTGTTTCTTGCGGAGTTTCTCATGGTGGACTAAACAGTTCTTTTCTTTTTTTATGGTTAGACTTTTTTTTTATTTTTTATTATTATTTCAACGCAATACATTGTCACATGAATCTTGATAATCATATTATCAGTTTTATTAGATCATAAATGTTGTCAGAAATTTTGTGTTGAAAACTTGGATTTTTGGACAGACCCTCTTCAAATAATTTTTCTTCAAAGGCTTTTCTATATAGAAAATATTAAAACTTGTTACAGCTTTTACACTAATTTTTTACTGTTTGGAACATTTTTAGTGTGTAAATTGATATATTGATTGCGTTTAGATAGTTTTATAATATTGCTTCCTTTCTTTCCCACAGTGAGCTTGAGAATCCAAGGATAATCCAGATGGTCAGAGGCGACGAGACCGATTCGAGAGATCCGGCGGGAGTATGACCTCGACGACCGGACCTTCCCCTCCTCCCTTTGCCTCCATCACCTCAACAGTGATTTCTTCATCGGTATCGCACTACACCGCAGCATCCATGGTCAGCAGCAACTCAGTCAGCGGCGGTGTTGACGATGAAGAACCGTGCATCAACGGCGGTAGTCCACCCTCCGTCATCCCTCCTGACTTGCCGATTCAGCAAAGAGTCTTGGCCCACGCACCGTCAACGACCCTCATGTCGATGATGCGATCGCCTATCTGCGAAATGGACGATGATGACGACGATGGTGGCCAGAAGGACATGAGGAAAGGGGATAGATCTCCTGGTGATGACTGTCAGTCATCGCTGCCGAGTCAGTCCCGCAATAAGCGAAAGAACTTCAAGCCGAGAAATATTGTGTACCATTACTCAGACTGTGAGTATGATGAAGACAATACCGATGAAGAAGGTTTCAATGACCAGACTGAATTTTACAGATCCAGCCCGAACCGTCGTTCTCCTTCCTCTCCGACACCAGCAAGGAGTTCCGAAAACGACAGAGGGAATGGCGGTGAACAGCCTTTGGATTTGAGTAGTGATAGTGGACCAACTCGCTGGAAAATAAACCTGAAGCAGAGAGAGGACAGTCCTGCTTCTCTTCAGAATAGTGCGCGAAGTCCGGCTAACCTTTCTCGCTACGATTATTGTGAAGATGAGGATGATGGAGATTACTCTCCGATGGAAGAAGATCGCGGCAGGACCCCGGTCATGGACTTGTCAAGAAGCAGCGCTCGTGATGGTACTGTTTCTGGGTCTAGTCCCAGCCATTCCAGCACGGGGCGTGCTGTTGAATCTCCAAGTAGTCCACGTCTTCCGTGCCACCAGAACTTTCCACCTTCAAAGCGAATGGCTTACGAGCCTCACATGGCACCAACTGCTGATGGAGCGGCCATGAAGGATTACGCCGAGAATACCATGAAGGAATTATTGGGCATGTATGGCTTAAATGACGGTCCAGAAGCAATGACAAGTCACGTACCTATTCATAATTATTCTTCAGGTAAGATTTGTTCAATATTTTCTTAGAACTTATACATTCTTTAAGTATATTTATCGAATTCGTGGTCAGGGACGCTCAGCAAGGAAATAGTTTGCAGGGTGTATCCCCCCAGAGTCGCTTATTGCCAAAACTAGTACGATACTACAAACACGTGTAAAGATTGCTACAACTCCCCTTCTACAAGAAAAATCTAGTTGCACTTGTATCGGTCACTTAAAACATTAACCTTCCCTGTGAAACTGGAAGTCGAAGTCACTGTGAAGTCGAAATCAAAACATTTAAAATCCTTTATTTTTAAAAAATATTTATCATTTTAATAGATCTTAAATGCAAAAATGGGTGCAAAAATGGAAAACACATTTCAACTATCTAATAGTTTCACAGGGAGTGGTGCTATGATTTTGAGTTGGGAAAAGACAAAAGATTAGTTGCTTCAATTTCCTTTTTCAACAGAACAGATCAACAAGGAACATTTCTCTACAATTAGTTACTTTTTTCTTTTTTTGCACATTCTTCATTACGCAATAAATCTTGTTCCTTAAGGTTTGAATACAAGTTCATGGCGAAAGAGGGAGGGAGGCACACAGAAATTAGATTCAGTTTTAAAACCAATTGCTTGTTTCAAGGCTTTAGTTCATTTCTGCTCTCTTTAGCCCGCAGCCTTCGTGAGCAATGCAGGAAAAACTGATGTTTCTTGGCTCTTTTCCCCCATTAATTTGCCTTTGCCACGTTTTGGCTTCAGGCAACACTTTTTTACTTAATTTTAAGGCAATTCCAAGAAAGATTGTTTTCTCTTAATGGCCAGAAATGCATTGAAAAATGACTTTTTATTTTTCTCTTGAAAAGAAAAATTATTTTTAAATATCTTCACGTGCCTTATGTGATCTGTATAGCATGTGCTGCTGTACTGGAATGTCATACGTCTATCACAATTTGAGCTTACAAATATTTTCTAAGTTCATTCAGTTTATCCATGCTTTATACTAACGCAATCAAAACTCCTAAAATAAATGACATTTAAAATTAATTGAAATATTGAAACTCAGCCAGATTCTTTATAAATAAGTTAAAAGAAAATGGCAAATTGTTTGTAAAATATCGCTTGTGAAATAAGCCATATTTATGAATGAACACCAACTAGATATGTTAGTGTAATAATAAAATAACTTTTTTTCATGATATTTCCAGTTTTTCATTCAACTGTGCGAATTAGGATTATGACGCATTTTTCTAAACTTTGATAAATGAATTACTGTGAATAAATTTTTGACAAGCGGCTTTAAAATTTGCATCGTACTTCACGAACATAGCGGAATTAAAGCGTTTAGGAACTTTGTAGCCTATAGGTATTTACTTGGGCAACTGCCATTTCAAAAATAACTTCACCAATTTTCGGAACAATGTAAAATATGGAAGTTTAATATCTTTTCAACTTAAGGAAGCTCTATAGCAACGATATTTTCATTGCAAAAGCCTGTTTAGTATATATTAAGCGAAACCAAAATCGTATAAGTGTCTGAAAGTTTTTTTTTTTTTTTTTGAATAAACCCCTTTCAACATTTCTTTTTTACTTATTTTTATTTTTTTGGCTGTTGTATGTTTTCCTTCTTTTTTGTTTTAAATGTAAAACATAAATTTAATGTTACTTTAAACAACTTAAACTACAACAACTTAGAGACAACTAAGTTTTCTCGAAACTTAGTTAATAAGTTTTACATTTTTAAAGTAACTGATAATATTCACACAAATGTTTGAAAAATCATGATAAATTTTTGAACTGCGAGTTTTATGAATAGCATTATTTCTGGTTATAGGTGTTTTTCTTTTTTCTTTTTTTAATTTTATTTTACCAGCCAGCGATAAGCAATGACGTATTTCGTCAAACAAATTATTAAGCTTACTTGTGAAACCAATGTATTTTTTTGAAAACTTCTCATTAAATCTGCAGGATGTTCAGATACATGAAAACGTTGGATAATTTTATAATTGCTTTTATTTTTGACCAAATAAGCAGTTTTTTTTTCTTTTTACATTGTATGTCTCAGTATTAACCATAACAGAAAACATTTTTGGTAGCTTAAAAAACTGAGGTAATTTAGAAATATCATTTGTAAAATGATTTTTGCTGTTTAAAGACTTTTCTGGTATCTTAAGCGAACGTTAATGGAATGCTATCTTATCAAAAATTCTTATGTTAATGTTTTTTGACGTAATTTATTTGCGTAAGCTTATAAAATAAATATTTAAAACTCTTTTTGGTCCCAACGAGTTTACAGAACATAACTGAAACTTTAATTTAAAACAATAATCCATTGTTATTTGATAGTTAGTAGTATTTTTGCTACATTTTAAGAAAAAGGCGGTGATGTGCCTAATTTCTTCTTCAATTTTCTCAACTGTTTCAGTTATCTTAGTATGGTTTTTATCTTTAAGATAACCCCAAAAAATGTTTTTTTCTTTATATCGCAATAATAGACAACTGCATTTCAATGAGTAAAACTATTTTTAGGTGCTATAGGCTTTTACTTTCTTAAGCTTAGGTATAAGTACGTATTAAACGTATTATTTGTCATCTATTCAGGCTTTTACTAATGTTCTACTAATATTTACTGAAACTTAGTGATCGAAATTATTTTTTAATGAAACTAATGTTCTACTAATATTTACTGAAACTTAGTGATCGAAATATATTTTTTATGAAGAAACAAATAAATGGAAATTCTTTTTATCTATCCAGATTTTTGATTCATTTCCTATCTATAATATATGTTATTTAAGTATACCTGCTTTGTGCATTGATTCTACTGTTTTCCTCCCTGCTGATGTAGATCTGTAGAATTTGTATAATTTGAGTCACATCTTAAAAACTCAAAATAACATATAATGGGTTTTTAAAAAATGAAAAATGGGTTAGGGAACAAATTGGAAATTTTTACTTCATCAATGTAAACACGTTTTTCAATTCAACACAGAACCAAATAAATTGTCTGTACCAAATAAACATACCTGAATTGCAAAAAGAAAGAAAATATTTAATCAAAATTTCGAAACTTAGAAAAGGTTATTTCTGCGTTCTGAATATATGTTTATGACTCAAATTCATCCTTTTTCTCTGAAGATGTTTACATTTTGCGTTCACTAAGAAGCCTTTTAAGAAGTCCGAAGAAAAAAGCATTTTTCTTTTGATAAAGGATTCATGTCAACGCAAGCTATACACACGCATCTACCACGCAGAAAAAAAAATTCAAATCTCCTACTATTTTCCCATTGCGTTTAACACCGGAAAATAAAAGTTCCCAAAAGAGGAAAGATTGTAAAATATGGCTCATTGTTTTAAATGGATCAAAAATTTTGTCATTTCTACTGTTTTCTTTTTTCCCATCGTTTAATACATTCAAATGGAATATGAATCAAGCTATAGCAACCGTCGTTTAGTGTGGTCAGTGGAGTTCGTGTAGACAAATGCCATCAATGGTAATAGAGAACAATAGACCGCTTGCGACAAACAGAGGTATTTACGATTTCCTTCGCTTAATTGTATTTTAAAGCGAAAAAGGCTTCGTCGCCACCGAACAGTCAAAAAACAGTTATTGACTTTTTTATTATTTTTTCTTCTTTTTGCTTGCATTCTTCAAACGGAAGCTAGGAGTTATAGCCGTGTGGTGATGGACCGTTGCCCAAAGCTGTAGGACTTCGTCGCACACATGTACATGTTGAATAAAAAAGCTCCGAAGAAATAAAAAGAAATTTCTCCATTAAAAATACATTTGCTGCTCTGAATGGAGCTGCAAGTACAAATCATGGCTGAAGGAAAACTCCGACCATCAGTAGAGCACTGGATAATATTTACAAATTAAAGGTCTGCTTTTTCCCATCCTTTTTTTCTCTTAGGTTGTTTGCTTTTGTGGCAGTTGTTTCATTAAGATAAGCTCTTTTTTTTTTTCAACATTTTAGAGAATGACGCCGAACCGAGGGAAAAAAACCTGAAAAAAAAAAGTTTGAGAAATAAAAGCAAACTTTCCACCGTGCATTCTGTTTTAAAGGAATGATTAAATGTTACAGAAAAATAATCCGGTTTTCTTTCTCTAAAAGAAAAAAAAAAAAGGAGAACGTTGAGGGGAGGGGGGACTTTCAAGGGTGGAGCTAAATTGATAAGCCTTTACGCCAATCATTTTCCCCGCAGACATTAACAAGGATGAGGGTTAAAACGTGTTCTAAGAAGCCTATGGGCGGACAGTGCATCCAAAAGAGAGAGGAAAAAAATCCACTGATGGAAACACACAAAAAGAAAAACTGCAAATCGATGCATAATATTTATAGTAAAGAAATAATTGTAGTTTCTTTGTCAGGTTAGGAACCCAAGCGATGATCCACTGGGTGCTGATGAGTTAAACAATTGTTCCAGTGAGGGTCCTTACCTTTCTGACCCCTCCCCGATTTTCTAAACCCATCCTTGTGCCCTTAGGAGTAATGGGCGATAAATGCTGCTCTAAACACAGATAAATCTGCTGCTCACTTATTTCGTATCAACCATGCATGGCTAAAGCAATTGTTTTCATGCGCTAGCTCCTTGGTGACAAGCTCCTCAAGGAACTGCGTTGGAAATTACTTTACTGAAAGCTATATTTCATTGCGATTACTAATGTGTCGTTCACCGTATCCTGCATTTTGGGTTAAAGGTCTCCACGCGCCTTTTTTTTTTTTTTTTTTTTTTCTTTTTGTCAAGCGAACTGTACGTATGTCGATCTTCATGCTTAGCTCTATTTGGACCCGGCTGGTTATTATTATTACTTTTTTTTGTTTAGTAATTTCTTTTTATATAATCATTAAATTAGTATCTATGTACTTTATGCATAGGCCATCGATAGCTATTATAACAATCCGATTTGTAAATATTGAATTTTTTACAGTAAAATCTGAAAACAGAGTAGGAAACTTAGTATCAAAATCATAAATGTCTTACTTGTTTAAAAGTGTATAATTTTAACCAAGCGAGTTAAGAAGTAACAGCCCATTCAACCCTCTCCCAAAAAATATGAATTAAATAATATATTAAGATCCGTTGGAACATTTCAGCAAGCATTTATGTCCGTGTTGTTAATTAGTAATTTCTGTTTTTCTAAACCCTGGTTTTTTCATGCTAGGAATTGAAACAACGTTTCTTCCTTTGAAAACACAATTTGAAAAATTAAAATAACTTTGTAAAACGTGCTAAGGACGTGCTATATCTATTGACTCAGTTGTACGTCAATGGGGAAAAATGGTAAATAGTATTAGAAATTAAATACTGTACTATAGCTTGATTTATAGCTAAACTTGTATTTCACGTTCTCGTAAAATAGTTTTTGTTAGTTTAATCAAAAGTGCGTTTTAAACATATTTTCTTGAAACATCTTCATTTGCTTTAAGAGCCATTATTACTGAAAATTCATTATTTACTATATTCTTATTTTTTCATATGACTCTATTGTACTTTTCTCTTATGGGCCCGAATTCTGTTTTACTAAAATTTCATCGGGTAAATAAATAATCTGCATCGAAAATTTTAAAAAACTAAGATCGGTTGGTATTTAGTTGTGATTAGCTAGTATTGAACAAAATACCAATTTACTATTTAGCAAAATGCATTATTTAACTAATTATACATACGTATATGTATATAATACGTGCACCCTGCGTTAACAAGTTTATAAAACTTTGGAAATATAGTGTTGTCAGTAAGACTCAATTGCACCCCGCAATTAAAAACAAAAGATTAAAAAAAAGTTACGAAAATTAAAAGATAAACTTACAAATTTTGTTGGCGTAAAAACTACTATTAAAACACTTTTGAAAGTGATTAAGTAATTAAAAATGAAAAGTTGTGATTAGTTTGTGTTGTTGCAATGCTGAAATTTCAGTTATTTTTTTTTAATATGCAACTTACTAAAATTACAGACATCGTTTTTATCTCTGGAAATATAGTTATAATGAAAAATGTGATTCTAACTAACCGTAATCATATGTATGACTAACATGAGAATAAATTTGAAATAAATTTTGACCTCCCAGGTTTTAATTATGATGTTTTAAAGAAGTTTTCTATTGCTGTGGATGGGACTATTACCATCATTTCCCAGTTTTCAAAAGATTTTCTCATCTTACATGTTCGGCCTTATGTTGAAAGACTACATTTCGTTCCCTAAAAGCTATGCCACCTCCGAGAACGCTGGTGCTGAAGGACATAAAGATTTTTTTTTCTTTTTGTTATTTAAGTTCCGAAACCTGAATATGGTAAAAAATGCTTTAATAAAGCTTACATATTCAGAGCATAAAATAGGATTTACCCCACTTCTAAAATTAAAAAATACCAAAAGTAATTTGATAAGCACAAAACGCATATTCCTATTTCTCCTAACACGAACTTTTGGAAATGATGACTGCCCACACTTCAGATGAGCCGGCACTTGATTATGCATTCAAGCACACTATATTTATATCCAAATTAAAAAACTGGTTTCGACCCTATTTTAATGCTTCGTCAAGTTATTTAAAAACTGCAATGATCACACCATGGTACAGCATGCTTCTATGCCACCAAGGAACACAGCATTGCAAAGCAAAGTGAGCTGCGTCGCTAATGTATGTCATCTTTGATCTATTATACGAGACAGCAGATATTGGATGATGGCAGTAAAGACAGGTGCTCAACTCCCTTGTGCTTCAGCAGTCAATGCGCAGACGATAGGCAAGGTGTCAAAAAACAAATGATGAAAAAGCCAAATCAACCAACCCCGAGAGAGAGAAAAAAAAATCTTCAAGACGAGGTAATACAAGCGGTGAAGAAAAAAAAAGCTGGGAAAGAAAATTTTCTAAAACGACCGAGAAAGAATTAGACGAAAGCATACTCTAATATTGGAAACGGGTATACAAGCAATGAATGCATTCTTGATAATAAAAATAGGGCGTCCGACCAAACTTGACGTTCCGCCAAAACCTTTAAAGAATAAGAGTAAAAGAAAGAATCATGTCTTGGAGAGAAGAGTTTGTTCTTACAACGGGAACCAAAACAATAAGTTAAACTTCATCTGTTACAATGACTTATAAAGAACATTTTAAACCCCGTTCCTGGCGAGTAAAAAAAGATACTTTGTCTCCTTCATTTGTGAGACATTTTTCTTGTCCATAACTGCAGGCAGAACTAACGAAAGGGCACACGGAAAATTTTCTTCCGGTTCTATATATGTATTGTTAAATCATGTCGGCTATATTTACTCTTACTACCTTGAGGAATAATCTCTTCAATCCCCATAAATGCTCCGAATCAATCTCTTTTGCTGCGCTTGCAGGCAAATTTTGTTTACTTGGCAGCTTACTTCGGGTTCGTTACATTGTATGTTTTTTCCCCCACTTATGTTTTTTTTTTTTCTAAATTAATTTTAAATATACATTTCTTTGACTCAAAATTTATAAGTATTTTGAATTTAGTTATAATGTTTTTTTTTCAAAAACGTATGTCCTTGAATAGTAGTAATTAAGCTTTGATTATTGAAAAGCTCTTTCTAGCTTAAGAAATAGTCTCTTCAATCCCCATAGATGCTCCGAATTAATCTGTTTTGCTGTTCTTGCAGGCAAATTTCGTTTACTTGGCGGCGCAATTCGTGTTCGTTTTTTCTGTGTGTGTGTGTGTGTTTTTTTTTACTTATGTTCTTTCTAAATTCATTTTCATTATATTTCCTTGACTCAAAATCTAAAAGTATTTTTAATTTAATTATAATGTTTTTTTTCCAGAAAAGGTACGTCCTTGAATAGTAGTAGTTAAGCTTTGATCATTAAAAAACTCTCAGTTCTTGAGAAATAATCTCTTCAATCCCTCATAAATGTTCCGAATCAATCTAAAATCGAATTTTGTTTACTTGGTGTTACACTATGGGTTTGTCACTATGTATGTTTTTATTTCTTTTCCCTCTTATGTTATTTCTAAATTAATTTTAAATGTACTTTCTTGACTCCAAAGTTATAAGAATTTTGATTTTAGCAATGAGTTGTTTCACAATTTGAGTCCTTGAATAGTAGTAATTAAGCATTGATCATTAAAAAATAAAATTTCCTGTACATAGAACTTTAAATTCAAATATTCTTGTTGCCTTGTCTACAGGATATTAGTAGTTTTTATTATAAAAATGTTAATCGGATAAAAGATTAATCGTCAAAGTTTGTTCCACCGTGTGAAAATATAAATATGAAATCAAATGTAAATAACAGCTTGGTGGCGCACGTTTTCGTTAAATTGTATGGTTTTTCTCTTTTTCCACTTATGTTCTTTCTAAATTAATTTTAAATATAATTCCTTGACTCAAATTGTATTAGGATTTTGCTTTTAGATATAATGTTGTTTCAAAATTTAAGTCCTTGAATAGTAGCAAGTAAGCTTTGATCATTCAAAACTAGAACTATCTCTAGATAGAATTTCAACTTCAAATATTCGCGTTGCGTTGTCTATGGATATTAGTATATTTTACAGTCAAAATATTAAACGGATAAACGATTAATCTTCAGAGTTTGTTCCGACGTGTGAAAATATAAATATGAGATATAATAAAAAGGACATTTTTGATTTTTTTTCTCACTAATATGAACTCAATCCGAATATGCAATTAATGAATAATTATATAGTAGGATAATTATGAGTTATTATTTGACTTAACACAATGTTCACTCATTGATCTTATGTGAAGAAAGTCTAAGTGTTAACGCAATGTATCCAACTGGATTTTTCTTCTGAATAATCTCTGATTTTCTCTTTTCTGCTCTTTCTCCTTTTTGTTTCTTTAATTTTTTAGGAAAATCGGTCTGAATTGCATGGGAAACAGCTCAGGTTTTAAAAATAGGTACTCTGCGTCTTTTTTAAAACTAGCTGATCTTTTAGCACATTATGCAGTTTCTTTTCGCACTTTAGCACTTTATTTATTTGTTGTTTTTTTTTCCTTTTTTGACTGCGGAAATGGTAATTTATGTTTTCGAATATTTAGTTAAAATTTAACTTGGAAAACTGTTAAGATTTCAGATCGATCTGTTTTCGGTTTTTCGAAGGTAGGTTCTGAAAATATGAAAATCGCTATTTTAACAAAAAAAAAAAAAAAAAAACTCTTGAACAATCCTGTTGGTGTATATTTTTCTAAGTGTCCTAAAGAAATAGACATAAATAGTAAAACAATCCTATTTTTAAACACAACATAACATCAGCTGCGGTTTATTTTCTACATGAGAGGATATATTTTTATCGTGGATGAAAATTTTCATGAATTTATTTAGCTCAAGAAAAAAAATATCAAAGACATGATTTTTTTACTTCCGATTCAAGTTACTCCGAAGTAACAAGTAATTTTTGACTTTTTAAGCTTTAAAGTTGCATAATTTACCCTAATTAGTGCTCAAAGCAAAGAAGGAAACGAATTATCTACATTACCCGAAAACGTGTAATTTGCATTCAGGTGGAACTATACACGTCATTCTTTCAAGAGTTTATGCAACTGATGAAGCATTCAGCCGCCGTTTGTTTAAGTCGATATAGTTCCACGATTTGTCTAATTCTTCAATTATTCCGCTATTCAAAGCATCTACCAATAAGTCAACTGCTCGGTCAACCTTATATTGTTCCATTATCGACTTATTATGGTATTGTTTCTTGAATATGTTTCTCTTTGCAACTTGAAGGGCCGTTTAATAGCTCCGATAGATTCTGTGCTCCGATTAGATCCTAATCTCAGAATTCCATTCTTTCCTAATCATTCTCATTGCATTCACCTCCGTGGTCACTTTCTTGGAAGAAGTTAAACCCAGCCGGTGTCGCCGTTTCATTGTCTTTGCCAAATCAGTCCAAGAAATCGACTTTTAAAAATATTTTATGTACCTGCTGTTTTATTCCTTTTTTCTTTATCGGCGAATCAAATGACTTTTTTCGTGGCGAGGATTAACTTGCGTTCGGGCATTCTAAATGATACAAAACTTCATTGTTCGAATTGCCACTTGTTCACAGATCGCGTTTTTACAGCATGGGGTGTTCTATTTTCGGTATTGAAAGTTTAGCCTTTGTCACGCAACCAGAAGCATTTACATCTTTTCGGCCGCTCTGAATAATTAAACATATTCATAGGTTATAGAATGGGACGTAATGTTTATTTTTTGATCTTTGCTAATTTTAACGTGAGGCATTTGATTGCAAACTACTTAGGAAAATTCTGCCACATGTGCACCACATGAATTGTTATCTGGAAGTTTCCTGTGGCTATAAAAAGTGTGGTGGAAACTTCTTCATCTGATATTTGTATTACACTACGCCAAAAGAAGAATTCATTGTTAACCGTATTTCAAATTCATATTACGGTTTTTGAGCACAAAAGTGTATTCAAACTGAAAAAATATCTTTGGATGAGTCTTCTACTTCAACACGGTTAGCAATAATATTGATGTTAAGTAAAAATTGAATTATTTTGAATGATTAAAACAACTGAATGATTTCAAGAATCATCTCCGTATTAAACTTTAGATTAAGATGGTTATTAAACTTTGTGAATTAAATAGAATAGCAGCGCAGCTTTTCCAAAATGTACGCAAACAGACACATTAACAGTTTTTTATCCAGCATTATTGAAATCCCCGTTTTTTTTTTTTTTTTTTTTTTTTTTGCTATTTCAAGTCTAATAGAAATAAGTTCCAGTTGCGAAAAACGGTATACAACCATGTTTAATACTAGCGTTATCGACTTTTTGGTCAAACTAATGTTACTGAAAATACTTATCCTAAGTTTGAAAAATATATTATCCTCCTTGAAAAATATATTTTTAAATACCGCTACCCCCCCCCTTCCCTCGCAATTCAAGTTTTTGTTTTTACTCGTAAGTTATCAATATGCTGTACTATAAAGACATTTCATTTTTCTTTTCTTTATTCATATTTTTTTTTAATGTGACATGGAACCTTCCCATCCTTGGAACTTTCTTGCAGGACAGTTTTGTAAGTGAAAAATTATTTTTACGTAACCCAATTTTTGTCTTCAGAGTCAAACTTTTAGCTAATGATTTAGTTATTAATTTCAAAACATTTAACTACTCACAAGTACAGATTTATCAAAACTGATTCAAAAAAAAAAAACCCAACAACAACAATATTTAGTCAAGTACGAAAATAATCTTTAAATCATTTAGGTTTTTCAACACATCTCAATCGTTTACATTTCAATGGCTTTTGAAAATTATGACCATGACGTCAACAACAAGTGATATTTTTAGCAGTAAAAATAGGGCTTAACTGGTTAATTTTAATTTTTGTTCCCTCAATCTATTTTCATCGTATACCCAGACTTCAAGAAACTGGGTGTGCTTTAAAATTTATTTGCTGTACACTAGTACTTTCGGACTATACCAACAGTCGTAAATGCTTCAACGGAAGTTGACCCTTGTTGTTTTTTTTAAACCTTCATCCTATGTTTTTTTTTCCCCCACAGTCGTGCAATATAAATTTAAAAGTTTTATGGATATTTTCGTCTCCATCCAAGAAAATGCATGTGAAAACGTTGCTTTTAATTCAAATTGGAAAAGAACAAAACAAATTTTTAGAAAAAATATTTTCATAAGAATCAGCCGGAATAATGTCATAAGCATTTTAAGGGGTTTTTTTTTTTTTCGCAAATTGCTGTTAGTCAAGAATGTAGTAGATTACGGCACTTTAAAATTTATCACTTTTTTTTTTTAAAATCCCTTAAAAAACAACTGTTTTCCAAATTTAGCGAGCAGATACAATTCAATGACGATTATGTTCTTATTTACTAACTAATGTCAGTATGCTGAAATGTTGTCAAACATAAAAGTTAAAAGTTTGAAACATTAATATTTTAGTTGTGAAAACTGACCCACAATTCGTATGAATAGCAAGAGAATGAAAAAACATAAAATTACTGTAGTAACCAGGAGTGTGCAATGAACTTAAGTTTTGGGAGGATATTTTTTTTTCTTAATTTTGCCGAATGAAACTCCAAACTGTACTAACGATAACATACGAACACGCACATATATATACGCCTTTTAAGAAAAGACATCGTAAATTTGCAATGTTGTCTGTAAATTTTCCGAATAATTAAATTTTTAGGAGTTCACGATGACATCGCGTAACCTCCCATCTGGGCGCCCCTTTAAGCAAAACAAATTGGAATTTAATCTCTCAATTTATATTTTCACACAACGATTCGTTTAATATTAATGGACAATTTATCAAAGCTGTAAGCTTGATGTCGTATAAAAACTAGAAAACAATGGCAAAAATGTCTCATTTCTCCAAACCTCCGATAATAACGCACACACAGTGTACGAGAAATGTCTCTCACTCCTAATCGAGGGTAATTCTGGTCTCGTTGTTGTTGCGGTTTTGCAATGTTGTCTGTAAATTTTGCGAATAAGCAAATTTTTAGGAGTTCACGATGACATCGCGTAACCTCCCATCTGGGCGCCCCTTTAAGCAAAACAAATTGGAATTTAATCTCTCAATTTATATTTTCACACAACGATTCGTTTAATATTAATGGACAATTTATCAAAGCTGTAAGCTTGATGTCGTATTAAAAACTAGAAAAAACAATGGCAAAAAATCGTCTCATTCTCTCCAAACCTCACGATAATAACGCACACACTAGTTTCAGTGTACGGAGAAATGTCTCTCACTCTCTAATCTGAGGGTAATTCTGGTCTCGTTGTTGTTGCGGTTTTGCAATGTTGTCTGTAAATTTTGCGAAATAAGCAAATTTTTAGGAGTCACGATGACATCGCGTCGTAACCTTCCCATCTGGGCGCCCCTTTAAGCAAAACAAATTGTAATTTAATCTCTCAATTTATATTTTCACACAACGCTTAGTTTAATATTAATGGACAATTTATCAAAGCTGTAAGCTTGATGTCGTATAAAAACTAGAAAACAATGGCAAAAATGTCTCATTTCTCCAAACCTCCGATAATAACGCACACACAGTGTACGAGAAATGTCTCTCACTCCTAATCGAGGGTAATTCTGGTCTCGTTGTTGTTGCGGTTTTTCTCATGTTTTCCGAGCAGCGGGATGCCAGTAATACGAGTTCATTAAATCTCTGCAGCTTCCTTTATCCTCTTTACTGGCCGTAGGGATGTTCTCACGCCTTTTCGCGCCATCCGCTGCAAGACGTCAAAGGCAACTCCCAGACGGACCCGTCTTTCGTCGCTTTTTTAATACTTCCATAAAGATGATTCTTTTAAGGATCGGAAAGAAAGGGATGGATGTCTCTCTTGGTGGGGGTGATGGGGTAATCGGAGCAGAGACAAAGCAATGTGTTTCTTTTTGTCTTCTGAGTTTATGTTTGACTTGAGTTGGGGAATATCGTCTGAATGAGTGATTTGTATTTTTGAAACTGGAAAGTATAGAGAACGATACACCCTTTGAACCATTCCCGACATTACAGTCATTCAGGAAACATTACCCATTTTCTATCTGAAACATTAAACACTTTTTAATTGTAACTTTATGGTGCAAAATATGTTTTGATGCAAAATTATGTAATAGTGTTCAGTGTTCTATGGGATGTTCTCACGCCTTTTCGCGCCATCAGCTGCAAGACGTCAAAGGCACCTCCCAGACGAACTCGTCTTTCGTCGCTTTTTTAATACTTCCATAAAAATGATTCTTTTAAGGATCGGAAAGAAAGGGATGGATGTCACTCTTGGCGGGGGTGATGGGGTAATCGGAGCAGAGACAAGGCACTGTACGGAGACGGAGTTTCTTTTTGTCTTTGGGGTTTACGAAAATTTTGTCACTTGGGCATTTTATATATTTGCTAGGCGTCACAATGACCCAATAAGTTTTACCCTTTTCTCTGTTTAACCCCTACACTAATATTAAAAGTAATTTCTCTAGTTATTAATCCATACTTTTTCGTGTTTTAAAGTAAATGTTGCTACTTAATGAATTGCATAATTTTTATCATTTGCTTACGTAAAATAGTTACAAATATCTGATATAACTTTTTCTCGCGTGTTAAAGTTTTTTTATATGTATATTATTACTATTCAATTAAAAGCTTCACTTCGGATAAACAAATAAAACTAGCTGTAATGGTCCGTGCATCACGTTAGCTGTCATTTGGCGTATTAATTAGATTGTTTGTCATTTGGCGTCTCACGTTGTTTGTCATTTGGTCTTTGTAAAGTTTATTGAGTAACGTATTTTCTGTTACTTTTATCAGATGCAATTGATTTCTAATCTTTCTTAAGTATTTTATGAAAGCGAAATTGTACTTGGAGCGTACTTTACAAAATTAAAATAAACTTAATATGCAATAATTGTAGTTTTTTGATGAGTCATAGCGGAAAGAATTCAATCGAACTAATTACAGTTCTCAACTTTTTAAAGCCAAATATGATTTTATAATAAATAGCACGTTGAATAAAATTATGACTGAAGATCATATGTTCATGATACTTGCTTTTTTTCATCACATTCCCCCACCCCCCTTTTTTTGGATGTTTTTCTTTGACGTTTTAGTATTTTTTTTTACTAACTTTATTTTTAGAGTTTTTAAAGTTCTTTTTTTTTCGATTTTAATTCAGTTTTAATTTTAGATTAGAAATGTTGTTTTGGATCTGTACTTTTGTATGAGTCTTAATGCGTTTGTAATTTAATTTGGCATTTTTTAGGCCATCAAAATCCGGGCTCTGTTTATTGCTAACTATACGATCGTCTAAATAAATCTTTGATACATGCAACAAGTTGCACGAGAATTAAACTTCTCAATATGATTCTGTAGCTACTTTCATATTTTATTTTCTTTGCCTTAAAATGTATTATAAGCCCCTATTTTTTTAAAAGTCAGAAAAAAATCCAAATACAATCATCATCAGTATTTGCGACCTTGGTAATACTTTGAGAAAATGTAAACACACATGTATCAAAGAAAACCATCATAAGTAATTCTATTTCTTCAAATTAAGGAAACAAAATTGATGAAAAAGTGAATTCCAATCACTTTAGTGAATAAATTCACATATTATGGCATCTCAAATGCTTTGTTAGAGCAAAAGCCTTTTTCAAACAATTAAAATTATGAGCCAGATAATAACTAATTATCCATTTAGACTTGATTCATATTTCTCATTCAATACATTAAAAAGCTAAGAATGTTCAATCTTTTAATGTGATAAATTGTGATTAATGCTACTTTGACTGGGTTATGAATTGGAAACTAATGTCTTATTTGACCTTTGAAAATATTTGCCGTTTTACACATTATAGTTCTTTAAAGAAGTAAGAGTTTAAAAACTCTTTTTTGTATCATTCAGCTTTTGGAGAGCTCTTCAAAAAGGGAGCTTTTTATTAAGAAATTATCTCAGCATCTTCAAATCTATTGCCTAATATTCAAGGCCATAACTACTAGAAAACGCTGGGCATATAGTTTACAGCTTCTCAAAACTTTTGCCCTTGAAAAAGCAGCACGAAACTCTATTTTTATTCATAAACACGAAAGTTCCTGCCAAAAAAACTAGAAGAAAGTTCTATACTGCATTCCCGCCCATTTGCCGATGATACAGTTTGTCCTGTCCTCCGAGTCGTTTGTGACCGTTTACAACCTGATAGTGTGGATAATTCGGTTAGACACTCACAAAACAGCTGGATTTCTTATTATTTTAATTATTGAACGACATTACTGTGGCCTAAGGAAAGCCAAAATGCATGAGCCAATTTTGCAACACTTATTCTGGTATGCGATAATCAATCTTCTGAGTTAGGTGTTAATAGCGATCTACAGGACTATCGCGATTATTATTAATCCATCTTCCCGAGTCTCAAAGAGGTCCATATTTTTGTATCTAAAAAGCAGGTTGGCTGAGTCTGCTATATTTTGAAGTCCAATTCTTCGCCAAAAAATACTCTGCACGTGTTGTTCTTGTTTTTAAGGTTATCTCCTCCCTTAGGCAGCAAAAAAAAGGGCAAAGAAACTTTGTTTTGCGTGATAAATCGAAGTTAATAAGCATTTTTCGCTTAATGAGGTCCTTTTGTTTTTCATTACTCGAGTTCTTTTCATAAACTGCGAGAAGAATTTTCTTCCTAATTTGTAGCTGTATCTAGAATATTAACTTGTGCATTCATTACAATGAACTCGTTTCTTTAAACAATTAAGACGCGTCTGCAATGTTATTGGTGTTGATTTTAGGTTGTGTCTTAAAAGTGTTTTGCTGCTCTAACAGCAATCTGTCTATCTGTTGCTGCTTTATATTTTTTTAATCTAAATAAATATATACCTGTTAAAAAATGTAGAACAGTTGTATAATAATGCTTCCGTAACACTCTAATATCAGTTGAAGCTAGGTATACTTGTGTTTCACTCCATTTTGCAATCAAAAAGTGTTCTTGATGATAATCTAGTTAATGAGAAATTGTTATAAATTGAAGTTGGTTAACTTAGTTTCATAAATGCTGTTTGCGAGTGCCTGTCTTTTCCAATTGATTTTTTAAACATAGTTAATATTAATTTAACAATCGACAGTTTTACCGTCTTTTTAAAGTATGTAATACTTTATCTTTATTTTAAAAATATATATTTGCTGTTTTTTTTAATATATTTATCGCATATATATCTTGCTATTTCTTCCTGATAAAATATAGAGAACGATATAATAGATGTAGCTGAAATTTAAATATTTAAGTGATATGCAATATTTTATAAAACTAATGTTGCAGTTAAGAAGTTTATTGTGCCGGCCACCTCGTCTAGTGGTCAGCGACGTCTGACCGTGGCGCGGTGGCCTCGGGTTCGAGTCCCGGCTGGGGCATGGGCGTACTTTCTCTCTCTCTCGTGTCATTGTCCTTTCTGTGTGTGTGAAAGTGAGTTATGAATGAATGCCTACCCTATGAACGGGTCCTTATGGCATGTGTGTTGAGCATAAAATCGGTCTTCCACCTAAAATGGTGTTCTTTAAAACGGAAGCCGTATCGTTACCCCCATCCTTCATGGACCTGGTCTAGCTCTGCTGACCAACGGGGGCATGTAACAACAACAACAGAAGTTTATTGTAGTTCAATAAATGTATAATAAAATGCAAATCTCAACGGGGCTATGTTATGCATGATTAATCTTAAAAGACCGTTAACCGTAGTTATTCATATGATGAGAGTTATCATGGTTTTTTTTAATTGAAAAACTTTTGCGTTACCTCAATACTATAATTGTTTAGATGAACTTTAGTGGTAAGAAGTACGCTTACTCTAACTGTTTTGAAATGTATGCATTATATATATTCATATATAGATATATAGGAAGATAGACAGCTAGAGAAGAAGACCGACCGACAAAAATCTTAGGAATCAGGAAAAATTCTTGCTCCAAATAAATTATCTCAGATTTTATATGAAAACAGTTTCTTATTCTGAAAAAAACTAGTAGCCAAACCAAAGTATTTTTTAGTCGCCCGAGATTTGTCGGAATATAATATGTATATATATATATATATATATATATATATATATATATATATATATATATATATATATATATATTATATGGGAGGGGGACGGAACAATTCTCAATCCTCAAGATGCCTTATCTTTTAAATGACCATGGAAAGAAAGTTAAAAAATAAAACATTTTCTTTTGGAGAATTGTCTTCCTCGACCAGAAGTTCTTGTAAAAAAAAAAAAAAAAAAGATTGCTATAACGCAAATAAAAGGAATTTTTAAAACGTTATCATTCCTCAAAGTAAAAAGGCTTCAATTAAGAAGCTAGATCGATGAATATTATCACTAATGATATTCATTTCCTTTTTACACTAATGAGATACTTATTAGATACCCCATACTTAGCTTAAAACAAAACACCGACACAAAATATTGAGACATTATATCATAAATCATTATAAATAAGGTTGACTACTACATCATCAATAAGTAAACGGCGTCTTGATTGGTTTGAATTCATCAATATCACAAATCTTCGTCAGAAGACAGCAGCTACTGCTCTGAAAGTTATCAATCATAATGTCAGGAAAGATACATCAAGTAACATTTGTATACCGGCCTCCTTGGTTAACCAATTGTCGCGGTGCCCCAATGCCACGCACTTTTTTTTTTCTCTCCAAAACTGCAGATAGACAGACGTCTGTAATAATATACCCCTCAGGGCGAAATCATTGTAGCGTGTATTTTTTGTGAGAACCACCAAATTACGTCATTCTGTTCTCACCCCAAAAGGTAATGGCTATCTTCCCCCTCTCTCTCTCTCCGTAAACGTTTTATTCTGATCTTTCCCCTCAAGGTTATGGCCTGCGGCAGTAGGCGGGAAGAAGCTTTTAAATATTGTTACATTTCGTTTTGGACTTCTGTGTGTGTGGTTTCCATAACGGAACTGGAGGAAATGACTTATTATTTAGGTTTATATCGTTCGTATTGAATGTTTTTTACTTAGTGGTAACCTCGCAAAAAGTAATATTTGATTTTTGTTGGTTGTTGGATGGAAATATATCATGTTGGTAGGTTGAAGTAGTTAAAATTTTGAAATTTTAAATGTGACTAAAAGGTAATGCTTTATAAATCCATTACGCCCCAAAACTTATTGTTATAGAATTACCGACAAGTATATTACTTGAAAACCGCATACTAAACAAATTATTAAACATATTTAAAAAAACAATATGAACCAATAAAGTATTTTAATGATTGAAAACCCCTTATGATTATTTTTTCATAAAATTTTCAATTGCTTACTTCAATTGCTTAAAATAAGCAATAATGAAATCAAGCGACATGTGAATCAAAAGTAATTTAAAGAAAACTGTTAACTTCGATTTGTAAGCAGTTTACTTGCTTCTTGACACCAAAAACCTCCAAACAAGCGTATTTTGAGATATCCTCTCTACCTGGCTCAAAATGCAGCAAACATTTTCAACTTGTTGGTATCGGTGCTACAATGGCAAATTTCTCAACTCCATCAGTTCAGAAGAGCTGAGAATGGACCAAGGCCACGATTATGAAACAAAAAAGTGTGACAGATAAAGTCAATTTATTGGGGAAAAGTCGAAACCGTCAAAAATAGTCAGTGAAGGGATTGAGAAATTTAATTGTAACACCAATACCAAGAAGAAGAATTTTTTCACATTTTGAGTCAAAGTATGGGATTATCTCTCAAAGCACTCCTGTTTTATGGATTTTTGGTCAAAACGTTAAACTGTGTGTCGCCTGTTTTGTTGCATTTCATCAAGATGAATTGCCTGAGTTTCACTTAAAAATCAAAATTCCTTCATTTTATTAAAATAAGCATGAGAGTAAAGATAAGCATGAGATTCTTTGAGGATAAACTAGATTGTTTCCCGTTTCATTCTTTGAATGTAATGACTTAGCAATAAATATGCATGATGCGGGTTCAATTTTTATTCAGTCAACAATATGTAATTGATCCCATAATGACGTCATTCCTACGTCCACAGCTCATCGATGCATTGAGATTTGCGACGATGAAACTTCGCTGCAATAAAAATGGCAAGATTTTTTTTTTTTTAACCCTAAGCGACCCAATCCAAAACAGGGATGAAATTTTACGATTGAATGCATAATCAAGTTTGTCAAATATCGGTCAGGGTCATTTTCTAAACTATAAGATCCTCGTAGCAAACCCTGGGTGGTCTTTCTTGCCTGGCTCTGAAGACGGTTCAAAAGAAGCAAGCAATGCGGAAGGGGCAAAAAATGTAGGCATCAAAGGAGTCTAAGCCCCTTGAGCAGTAGCAGAACATAACACGCGAGCAGATCCCCTTCCCTATTGTCGATTTCATACAGCGCCAGTGGTGCTTTACAAAATAAAAATTACGAGAACTGTCAACAACTGAGGGCAAAGGAGAGAAGCAATACAATGGGTTGGCAAATTCAACCTGCTGAACAAGGATGGATATGCAGGATCTATCAGTCATACGGAGGAGAGAGGGGATGAAAAAACTTTTTTGCTGCACATATTTTATTTGGAACTTTCCTTTGACATAACTCTGTTATTATTTTTTATGTGTTCACAAAAATAATACTTGATAACCTTAGTGTTGAATTCGTTTTTTCCTCCTCGTCGTAATAACAAGTGTACACAAACACAAAAATGTATAAATTTGAGTACACATATATACATTCATTTCAAAAAGCTGTTGAAATGAGATACAGAGAGAAGAAGAAAATATCGTTTTCTCGTACAGTTGAATTCGTGGGGTCAATACTTCGACTAGATAACTACATTCAGTTTTTTTTTTTTCATACTGTTTTGACGAAAACTCAACAAAATAATGTTTACTTTTCTTTCTTTTTTCTTTCCTTTCTTTCCTTATTCATTTTTTTTTTTTTTTTTGAGAATCTGAAGACTACTTGATTTAAATGTCATTAAGCTTCCATTTCGAAATAATATTTAATTAGAAGTATTTATGTCTTCTTTCGAATAAAAATTTCTATCAAAAGTGAAATATTCCATCTTATTAAATTTATAGTTAGCGAGTTGTAATACTCAGCTCACGAATTATTTTTCTCATTATTTGAAAATTTGCGTGCTCTATTTAACTTAGTTGAGGCAGCACTTTAAAATATAATTGTCGTTCAAGTTTGTTTGTTTTTTTCCGTTTCTTTATTTCTTGGAATATACGTACTGAAAACCATATTTTAAGACTAGGTAGTTTACTGACTATGTATGTAGTAAACTTGTTTAAATATTGATGTTTTAGATTAAAAACGGGCTGGATTTTATGGTGCTCAGCCAATATGAATTCTTTGTTTATAAAATGTAGAAAAGTTAAGTGATACTTAGACAATAGGAAATAATAACTTACTATGTTTTGGTCATGCATAAAAATGAAAAAAAAAAATCAGTCTATTGAATACGTTTTCAACCTGCCTCCTTCATAACATTTAAATTTCTGAATCTCAAGTTATGTTTGAAATTTTTACTAATTAGGTCCACGCGCAATGTCCGAACAAAAGTATTCCCTAACTTGTCAGAGAACAAAAATTATAGTTCTAAAAACTCAGTTTTCCAGGAACGGAGGACACCCCTGAAATGTCCTGAACGTGCAGGAATTCGCAAAACTTATAACGTTGTGACTATTTTTCGGAATCCAAGGACAAGAATTCTAATAAATGTTCCCGAAACACCCCATTTTTCGGCAAAAATGCTCCTTTAGGTGAATCATGCATTGCATTAAATCGCTTCACGTGCACAGATGCCCGAAACCTCATTTCCACTCGGCAAAACCATCCCCCTTTGCTGCGTTTATTTTTCGAGTGAGCCTCTTCTGCTGTTTGTAGGTATGGTTGAAATGGGGGTTGGAAAGAAAGCGTAAATAAATAAAGGTCTTTCGAATGCAAAATAACTGCTATTCTGGTAGCTTTCCGAAAAACTGGGAGGGGGGCGAGTGAAATCTTGTCGTGACGTAATAGCCCCATTCCCGTCCCCTATTCAAAGCCGCTAAACCGTTTATGGTCCATCCTGTGAAGTTTCTATCTTTGTGTGTGAAACCAATCATCATTTCTCCGCTGTAGGTCCGATTCGCTGAGGAATGTATTTGTACCAATTTTTATTTCATTCCGGATTGCCTACCAGCCGTGGTAGAAATTGACTACCTCATCTTTTACTACTTTATTTTCTTATTTGTTTGATATCTGATGACCACCGACGGGATACAGGGTTTTCTTTCTTCCTTTTTCGTTTTCATTTTATGGTTTTTGAAGGCTTTTTACCCAGAGAGGCGCAGGAACATGCTGCGACTCTTTCACGATTTCGTTTTATTTGATCGCAGATGACTAACTGAAACCACAAGCGTAACTCAAGGTCCCGACTATCCCATTTTGTTTGAAGACTCACCAGAGTATGTCTTTCAGACCCGGATCTCCATTGTTACCGATTCCCCATGAATTTTAGCGTTCATTACGTGCTGTAAACCTAGAAAATGTGGAATTTTTCAGACGTCATGAGGGCTGTCATTATCTAAATAATGTTTCCCAATTTTTTTAATTAATTTGCACCAAAATGGAAAAAATGCGATTTTGGTACTCAATGAGAAGTGGCTGAAGTGAAAGTGGTGCAGACTGCTCTCCGAGCGCAATATATTTGGAAGAGTCGGAGTTTTTGGGAGAAATAAAAAACATCTATTGTATTTGTCTATGGCTGTCTTCTGTATATTTCCACATTGTAAAAGCTTGTTTTGACAAAAAAAGCATCAGTATTATTTGACTATTGCTATCTTGTGCGTATTTCTACATTGTAAAAGCTTGTTTTTCATGAGAAAAGCATCAATATTATTAAACTATTGCTGTCTTTTGTGTATTTCTACATTCTAAGAGCTTGTTTTTGCTAAGAATAGCGTCAATATTATTTGGTTATTGCTGTCTTCTGTGTCCATATCGTAAAGATTGCTTTTAGTGAGTCGCGTTTATTCCACTTCTCTATACAAACTGTTAACAAGTGATTCATTTTGCGGAAAATTTACAAACCCTCTTTGGGAAATTTTCTCCTTACTGGACTATTTTTGACAGGGATTTGAGACATTTCAGCGATACCCTGTGGTTAATTTTAGCATCTGGTAAATAATATGAAATTTGCCTCGAAAGTTTTTTTTTTCAATACTTAAAAAATGCAAAATTATAATCGCGAAATTTTCGTTTAATGTCTGTTCAATTTATCAATTCAGCTATTGGCAATAATCAATTATCACACAAGTGTCACTTTTGATGAAATGAGGAAGACCTCCGTTTTGAGCTTTAAATATATAAATTGGTTCTTTGTTTTTCTCTTGTTTCCAATTATCAATAAGTTATTTACACTCGTATTTCGAACAAAAATTACTCTGAAATAGTAGGACCTGTACTCGAATACCAGCAGTCCAGATGTCTCTTTGAGGAAAAAGGAAATGAAGTGCTTATTGTGACACAAGTCTACTGCCAACATCGTTTACCGGTAAAGCAAGCTACTCTGAATTGGAGGAATTCCAGCAGTCCAGATGTCACTTTAAGAAACGAGGAGATGAAGCATTTGTTGTGACTCATGTATATAGCTTAAGTATTTCAGCGGTAACACAAGCTATAGAGTTGGATCTATCTGTACTTGAATACTAGCAGTCCAGATGTTAGTACTTTAAGAATTGAGGAGATGAAGTGACACTTGCTTTCCTCTTCTAGAACTGTACTGCAAAAAATAAACTGTTGTTTTTACAGTATAATATTGGCAGCAAGTATATTTACAGTATACATATAGCAGCAAGTATATATACAGCAAGTATATATACAGTGTACATATATTTACAGTATAATATTGGCAGGCAGTATAATATTGGCCCAGTTCAAAACTATAATATGCACAGTAATGAACTGTAAAATTGCTAGTTTTACAGTTTATTACTGTAAAGCAACAATTTTGCAGTTTATTTCCCTAATTTTAAAGTTTATTACCACAAAATTAGCGGTATTATACTGTAAAAACAACAGTATAATACTGGCAGCTGAGGTTTCAGTTTAAAACTGTAAAATGCACAGTTATAAACTGTAAAATAAGTATCTTTACAGTTTATTACTGTAAAATTAGCAATTTTTACAGGTTGTTACTTTAAATTAGCTGTATTATACTGTAAAAAAACGTCTATTTTTTACTGTGTGCATGATTAGAGAGAGATTTATTGGTTTCCAGATGATCTAGATACACGGAAGCCCCCAGAGAAGGTATTTCCTTCAATAGGACTAAACGAATTCTTCCAAGATTATGTTTCCTCCACTACGCAAAGACATAGTAGACACCGTGCAAAAAAAAGCTGTTCTCAGGATTCCTGCAGTTTTAATGAACGTACATGATTTTAAATTGGATAAATGGTTTTCGAAATAACTACAATAATGACCCAGATTAGAGCGGTAATAACGTCTCATCAAAACCTGTTCTCCGCTTAAATATAGCCCATAAAGTTGGTCGTATAATTCTATGTAAAGCTTTTACTAAAAAATAATAATAATTCGTAAAGCAGAAAAATATTCTTATTTTGAAAACAATTTCGTAGATAAAGAAGAAAACTATTTTTCGTATCTTCGTTGGAAAACTAACCTTGTTAGAGTCGCCGTGGTGGTAAGCTAGCCAAGTCTAAAATCATGCCACAGAAAACTGAATTTTAAATTTTAACTCTCGGAGAAATTCATAACGATTTTATGGTCGAATCGCTTTAAATACATACAATTTAATGTTAAATGTTTAACAACGGCTTAAGTGTTTGGAAACCAGCAACTACTTCAGCTAATTTTTAAATTTTGATACGTCATATTCTAAAGAGGACGGAAAAGCAACTGGAATATGTTTTAAAGCAGTTGTTGTAGTAAACCAAGAAAACCAAGGAGTTCTAATAAATGAGCGTTGGCATACCCTATTTTCTTATTAGGTACATTTTACAATATTATTGGATGTATGGTAGAAAAGTAGCATTTCTTTTCTTTTCAACGAATACATAATAACTAATCAACCTAATTTTTTCCAAATACAGGTTGTTTTGTTGCTATATAAATGTTTCTCAACATAAATCTACTGCTTAAAAATTTAACAAAACGTTTGAAATAAAAAGCCCTTACTTACGCATTTTTTCCTCGTTATAGTAACAAAGTATGACTAGTTTAAATATGTGTTGATTATTATAAGATTTAACCATGCAGTGTAAGATCTTGTATTTAAAATTTAAATCTCAAACTCAGTATTGTTGTAGCTAGTAAACCAAAGCGACTTTCAATTGTTCATGCGACGAAGCTATAAATAAAAAGCAGTGGTATTTGTGTTATTCGTTGATTGAATCCTAAATGAGATTCTAAATATGTGACTCTTATAAATTAATATAAACTTATAAATATTAATTGTTTAAAAAATAAAAGTTACATTTTGAAAAAAAGTGGGGTTTTTACAATATCATCTCCCACAAAATACGAACACGTACACTAACGTAGTTGAATTGATTTCGTACAATGTGTAGCTAAATTAGCAGTAAAAAAACTATTAGCAGAGTTTAAATAAAGGTGAAAAAATATGTACGTATATTTTTATACTTTAATATCTGCCTCTCCTTAAAAAAAATAATAATATTCTTTGTGATTTTGTGAAAAGTTTTAGTTTCTGGTAATTTATACCAAAACTTTTTCTGTTGTTTGAAAACTGCTCATTGTTTCTAAATTTAAACTTCTTCACAATTTTACTGGACGACAATACTATATATTCCACCAGCAAAACGTACAAATGAACCATTGTATCGGCTTAATGTGACCAGTTGATACAAAGGGCAATAAAATAGTTTTAAAAAACACGGATAATGAAGACGTATATTTTTCAACTTAAAACCTACTATTTTCTTTAAAATGGTATCTTCTGCAAGGCCAAACTATTTTTGTGCTTTTATGGCAAACTAATGCTTTTTGAAAATACCTATAGCTTTTTATGCTTTTTTTTAGATTTTATTCCGCTTTAGACTGCAGTCATCTCCTAGCCACATTTTTATTTCATTACTTGCTAACATTTTAACTTCAAAGATTAATGTCCTGTTAATACTCTTCGTTTCTAATTAACTATAAATTTTATTGAATAATTAAGTAAAAACTGTAATAACTCTTCCTCTTAATAATAGTTTTTTTCAAAAGTAAATTTTGTACATTTATGAAGATTTCTTTTCTCCTGATAATATCTACGACATTACAACAGTTATTCTTTTTTTTTGTGATGTTAGACAGCACATGTTTCATCATTTAAACATCCTTCTTACCCAGCATGCTGTCAACAACGCACCTTCCACTTGCAAGAGGTACAACTCTATTTACGTGTCCAATTGATAACGAGTGTAAAAGGTGAAGTCGTACCCAGTTTATCCTTAACACCCATTCACTGCAAAAAAAAGATCAAGTCTCCTATTTTTGGTCGTTAAAAAACTGCGCAGAATAGAAAAAAAACTGTCAAAAGAACAAAAGTAAATTGGGAAAAGTAGAAAAACAGAGAGCGGGCGAATCTTCTTAGGTTTTCTACTGAGACAAATATAGTTTGTCTGGCCAAGACTCAGGGATTCCTCCGCTATTCAAACTTTAGAAATCTTTTTCCCGGTAAGTCATTAGGCATTAGGCTTTAAAAAAACGATCATAAATAAAAATTCCTTGACAGATAAAAAAGAAGAGCGTTGAAATACAACAAAAGGAGAACAGAGATCATTTTTAGAGCAAGACAATTTAATACCATGAGCCAACGAAGACAACAGAGATTAATGCTTCGTCATCGATTTGGGAAGTTTTAGTTAACAGGGTACAATTTCTGCTCCAAACTAACAGCGTTGCAAATCGCTTTTAAACGTGGCCTGAATGGCTTAAACGTGTTACGTAAAGACGCTTTGCAATGCAAAGAAAAATTTCAACACCAACTGTGCGTGAGCTTAAGTCATTCATAGCAAATTAGGAGTTCCAGAATTGGAATAAAAATACTGCGCTGACAGCTGCTATATCTCAATGCCAACGCCGATTCAATTTCCTATCTATAAAAGCCTTGTCTAAAACTTCAAATTGTATGAAAAATCTACTATAGACAAATTATTCACTGCAAAACTCCGCAAAAAAGGAATATAATAATAAATAAATAAACTAGGCATGGCTGCCAAACACTTGTTAAAAATTTATGGAACTGAAACTAAATTGTTCCAGTGTACATACACCGGGATTTTTTTTAGTATAGAACTGACTCCTCATCTTTGACCCCTTTTAACACTGTTCTGTTAATTCGCTCATTGCAAAGATTTGTGTCAGATGTGTTCATGTCTTTCCTACGTTTTCATTCGAATCGTTAAAAATTGTTAATTTTTATGGAAGACATTTGAATTTTCAGTGAGCGGTAGTCTCCTACTCAAACTAAATTCATAGAGGAAATTTTAGAATTTTTGTCATCTCTCCATAAGTTTTGCCTCTTAAAGAATAAAACGCCATATGTATGTATGTATGTATGTGTGTGTATGTATGTACGTATGCATGTATGTATGTATGCGTGTATGTATGTGTGTGTGTGTGTGTGTGTGCGTCTTGATAAACTACTATTGAAATTTTAGTTTTGTTCATCCTTTATCCGCATTTTTAATTTGCAATAACTGTAATATTTACTAAAAGTTTTCTTGGCTTAGTAACATTGTTAATTTTTGTTGCACAATGGTTCATGTCTGTTGAGAATGAATTAAGACATCGGTAGTTTTTATTAGGTTTTAAAAATTTGGCTATAAAATATAAAATGAGCAGTATAAAATAGATTTTTACTTAGTGCAATACTTCGAATTTTAATTACTTATCAAAACGCGCATTTTTTTTTCTAATGAAAATCATACCATGGTCATGAAGCGTTCTTCATAATTTAATACATATTCCTCTCGAAGTTTTAGTGCTTGAATACAATCATCTTCCACTCCCGAACAAATAATAAAATCTAAAACAATAGAGATGTTATTCATATGCATAAAAAGTCTTCGCATTCTCATTTTAATCCCGTCTGTTATCGATTTTTAAAAGAAAAATGTGAAAACATTTTCTTGTGCTCTTGTAAAAAATTAATAGATGTTTTTTATGTGAATTAATGCTTATTTTTTCATAAACCGACTCTTCTAAGAAAGGACATTTACAAGAGTTTCTTTTTTGAGTGCTTTTTTTATTTCAACTATCTGTACTAAAATCCAATTTTTTAATAACAAAATGAAAAATAATATATAACGAAAAAGTCCCCGAGCCGTAATTACTCTTTAAAAATCTTCAAAAACGTGCTAGGCGAAAGATAATGCTTCTTAATGCATTTATTGTTTTTTGCTTCTGCAGCTATTAATTGTTTTTAAGAACGATGTTGAGTTTCTGGAAGAAAAAGATTCCTTTAATCTTTTTGTGTACAAAGTGCGCTCTCTCTCTCTCTCTCTCTCTCTTTGGCTGTTTAATTAAAAATTAATTTCGAAACTGCTTCGGCTATTGAAATTTATTTCAACAACCATGTCGCAAGCGTAGAGTCTTAATTCTCGAAACCAGATTTAATTTTAAAAGTGTACTTTTCGTTACGAGGAAAATAATGAAATTTATAAACGTGCATTTTCGGCTCTTTCCAAATTCCTGGGTATAACTTACTGGCGAATGGAAGTTGTTTTATTCGCATTTTTATGGCAATTCTAAGACAAAAGAAGGCATCTTAAAGCCCAATTGATTCTGATTAGAAGGAAACAGGTTTCTTCCCATCTTTTGGGTCTCGTGAGAAAACTGCCTTAGCGTATGTGGTTAATTTGAACCGTGTCTGCATCGCGTTTAAGTCCTTGGATCCAATTAAATTTATTTCTCTCTCTCTCACTCAATGTTTTTGCTCCCTTATAATAAAAATAACCCAAACGTGCGAGGTCAGATGTTAATGAAGTAATAGAGATATTTTTATAATTTATCATCCTTTATGATATCCAGCATTATTCCCTCGACACTAAAGGCGTTTATTAAAAATGCCTCGTGTGATTAGATAATTAGTCGACTTACTTGATATTCGGAACATGAACTGTAGATGATTACGTAAACAATGACGTCCAGCTTGGGCCAAATCGATTGTCACACGCAACAAAACTGTGTTTACATCTTCAAACTCGACACATTCCTTGCATCCAGCATTTCGATAATTTCTCGCAATTAACCAGCCTTAATTTTTATTAATTTTAGGCCGTCCACTAATCTGCTAATCGTTCCAGCTAGGAACAATGACCAGTGAACTTGAACGCTGCAAATCGCTTGGAGGGGAATAGGTCAGCCGTTGAAGGCACGTGATGTGGACATCTCCGAAGTAGGCTGCTGTTCAAAGCTAAAAGCGCGGCTATTTTCGCTGATATTACTTATCGTTTTGGGCAGCTTTTAGCTTCAAAATGAAATTTTAATCAAAGTGTGCCTTAGTACGGTTGAATCTTCGATGAATCTTCAATGGTTCCTTTTCTGAGGAAGGCCCGCCCTCCTTCCTAGCAATGACTGCTTCTTTCTTTCAGTTTTTTCTGAATGCGCTTTAAATTTACTCAGAGCAGCAACGTTTACGGAAAGACAACAAGTGTTACGTGAAGTCAAAAAAAGCATAGATTTTGAATGATTACAAATACTAACTGCAGGTAAATACAATTGCCGTGTTTTTTTCCTCCCAAAAGGTTTCTGATTTATTTTCCCCTTTCTACCTACAGCTTCAAATGTGTATGATGTACTGTCTAAAATTTTTTCGTGCGACCTCCACCGAAACTGCGCACGCGCCAAGTCTCTTCTGACTTTCTCGAAATAGGGGGGAAATGCAACGAGGAAGTAGCAAGCGAACAAAAGCTGAAGGCATCGGGAAATGCGCATCCTAAATCTATCTCCCCTTTTTCAGATGGAAGCGCTCGTGGATGCCAGGCGCACAATACTCAAACAGACAGTAGTAAGCTTTGTATAGCTTTTGAATAACTGAAGCGTTCGCTGAAAGTTTAAAAATTCAAAAAAAAAAAAAAAAGGGAGAACATTTTTGAGATCTAATATCCCTGAAGTGAATGTTTACATTATTTTACTGTGAATTGCTCAAATGCTAATATGGTGAAAGATTCATGTCTGCAGCAAACATAACAAATCCTACCGGACAGCTTAGTTCTTTGAAACAAGAGTGAGACAGCAAAATAAAATTAATAGTTGACAGTACCAGAAAAAATAGCTGAAGAATATTTACATGCCTTTTTTTTTTCTTTGACTTCTACTGATCATAGTTCGTGCCTTTCATATTAGTGATTATGGTAGAAAAGAGAGAGAGAGATTTTTGGATTTTTTTCTTTTCTTAATTGCATGCGATTTGCCTCATAACATTTAGCATTGGTTATTTTTGTTATTCCTAGTACTGACCGAGCTTGTTATGAGGTTTAAACTGAATTGGAGCAGTATTGCATCCGTTGGTTATGCCGCAAAAGCCTTGGTGCATGACACCAAATTGGAAATTTACTGTAGAGTATCTAAAACATGTTCTTTGTTATTTGTATATATACATATGTTTTTTGTGAGTAAAACTCACGTTCTAATACACGTGCTCTGATTCAATACTTCATAATTTAAGCGGAGGAAAAGTCAAAAGTCTTACCCTTAAGGAAAAACAAAGAACAGGTAAATTCTAATTTGTTTGAAAACTATTTTATCGAATTTCTTCGATAAGCAGTAGTTATGAGGAAAACTTTTAAGGAAACAAATGTTTAGTGTTTTTACATTCGTAAAGGATAACCACAAAGTGAACAAAAGTTGAGGCATTAATTCAGAATGCATTCCAAGAAAAAGAAATGGTATTTGTCTGAATACACTTGCCCTGAATTTAGATAACACTGAGTATTTGATTGAGATGGTGCTTCAGTAGTGGGTATCAGTCAGAGCCGTCATATCAAGTTTTTCCCGGGGGGGGGGGCAAAGGGTCCGAATACAAAGAAATTTCATCGGAAAACATAAAAAACCACGCACACTTATATGTAAATACCTGGATTACTCAAAGCTACGGAGGGGGGGCGGCACTTGATCCCCCCCTGCAACCCCTTAAATGACGGGCCTGGTATCAGTCCGTATATATATGCTAAAAAAAAGTTTTAGATTCTTTGGGGGAGGGGGGGAACACTCTAATTTTTTTTATTGTTTTGTTACCTACTATTTTCACGACTTATGCAGAAGGTTTAATACATGAACTTGGTTTTCCAGTAAAATTAAATGTTGTATAATATGTTATCAAACATTGGTAAAGTAATACGTGTCTGAATTGGTCTGAATTAGATCATTAAGAAAGATTCATTACTCTGGAGTTTCTCTAATCTTCGTTGAGTTGACATACAGTTGATAATATTTGGAATTACTTTTCAGTGTCCCACAAGTTGAGATAAATAACGCTTTCGCTCGCTTTAATTTTTTAGTTGATGCAGATTTTCAAGATTTTGTGCTTCATCACCTCCAATAATCCCTTTCCATCCTTTATAATCATCCCTTAGGGTCTCAAATCGTTTCCCCGAGTGATGATTTCATGGCGTTGGGGAGCAAAAGCACCTATTTCAAGACTTGAGAAACAATGTTATTTATTGCCAAATATTAACTCATGTAATAATGATAATAATAGTTTTTCAATTACTAAAGCAGAACTGTTTAAAAATATTACCCAAAAATGGAATAAGGCATTCAATCCTTATGATATAAAAGTCAACATAATTTTTGACTCTTGCAAAGGGATTGGAATTCATTAGTTATCACCAACTTTTAATCTTTTGCTTTCAATCGCCCTCTTAGACTCTCTCACTCCCCCCCCCCCTCCTCCATCCACAAATGATGTCACTCATTGAGGGGGGAGAAAGGTTCGTGAAGTTGTGATAGTTTGTGACAAGAGGAAGGATGGGAAACAATAAATGTGACATCACACATTTTTTGCAACAATATATTTAAGAAAAATAGCGTAACATGTGACAAGGGGAGCAGAGGGGATAAGGCTATGTGACACTTTGATTAAGGAGGGTGGGGTCAAAAATGTTTTGACATCATTTAAGAACAGCCCTTTAGCAGTCGATAATGTCTCCGCTTTCAAAATCATCTACTTCATGTCAAAAACTAAGGTTAACTGTCCCGCATTGAAAAGTCCAACGTGCACCGTAATCAAGCTTTTTTCTTGTTAAAGTCATTTGAAAGTACATCTTTCGTTAATTTAAATAGAATGAAATGTGCATGGTATAGGTTTTGTAAAAATTGTTTGCCATTGTTATGATGTTGTTGATAAGAAATTGGCTTTCTCCGTTTTAAATACCTGAAATTTACATTGTCAGATTTATAGTACCGTAAAGTCGGGTTACTTGGACCCTAAGGGGTTACTTGAGCCCATTACAGTAAAATGATAAAATCTAGGTTTGGTACTGATTAGTTGAAGACTTGCACGTAGTTCCTCGTTTCTCCTCTAGGTAGAAGCACGCTGCAGTCTCTAATGCTAGTACCAAACCCAGATTTTATCATTTTACTATGGGCTCAAGTAACCTCCTTGTGGGTCCAAGTAACCCGACTTTACGGTATGTTTTAAGCTGCCATCTTCAAAACATAAGTTTGAACCTTAAATTACAGTTAATATCTTGAATTACTGAAAGTAAGAATTAAATTTTTGTTATTTCATTTTTGCCTTAAGTTTTGCTTTACAACCTTAAGAGAAGATAAAAAGCCAGCCCTGTTCCTTTAAATTGAAGTATATTATGCAAAGAATATCATATCACGGATGCTCAGTCTAAGATACACTGTTAAAATGACAAGTTGCATATGGCAACTTTAAGGGTGGAACGTTTTAGCACCAGTGGCACCCCCGAAAGGATGCCAGTTCACTCCCTATGGCACCCTTAAAAGTGCCATTTGGCTCCTTATGGCACCTTTAAGGTGCTACGAATGCACTAAGGGGTGCCATGAAGCACCCATTAGGTGCCACAGGGAGCCAAATGGTGCCTTCGAAGATTGCCATAGGTTCTCAGGTGGCACGCTCTTCAGGGGATCCCGTTGGTGCTACAACGTTTCACCCTGAAAGATTCCATATGTAACTAGTAGTTTTAACAGTGTAGAACGAAAAGAAAAAGTCTAAGAAACAGACATTTGACAGACAGAAACATGTTCAAGAAACACCAAGAATTCATATGTTCCATTTAACTAAGATGTTCTATATTGTATACAGTATTACGCATGTAAAGTATAAATTCCTTTGTGCTTTTGCTATAATGTTCTCTTTAATTAAACCCACCACCAAACTGGATAAAATAACAAGTGTAATGGATGCACCATGGTAGATAAAACATTTCCCGTATCAAATACTTCTAATCTAAAATAATTTAGATTCGCGATTAACCAAATCATAAAAAAAAAAGCCGGCAAACAGAAGAAAATAATGATTTATTAATAAACGTGCTTTACGAAGCAGTCGGCACGGCTAGATTGAAATCGGTCCTATTCCAATCTCATCCAGGTATTCAACCCACTTTTCTGTCTGCTACGCACACCCTGATTCTCGTAGCCTTGATCGCGGGCGAAAATTACCTGCCTCTAAACTCCACCCACCATCAAGATCCTCACCCTATCCAATTTCACATATTTATTTCCTTTTTTTTCTTCTTAAAGCAGAGATCATTAAAAAGACCGCGAATTGAGTGTTCTCGCTTTTTATTAAATAACCCGGCATGGCTGTACGGCAGCGTTAAATGTTTGCCTTTCGCGCTATCTCTATGAAGTATCCTGATCCTTCGGACCGATAGCAGATTGGCTGCCTTTGTGCCGCTTTCGTATCTTTTCAATTCTAACGAGATTGTTTCAATGTGCAATTATCCTTTTATATTTTCACATGTATGTATATAAAAAAAACAAAAAAAAAAATCAAAAAAATCCTTCACATAAAATTATTTACGTGTGTTCGCCGACTGAGGGTTGTTATTGACTGATTTTCATGTGAACCAAATTTTATTTGCTACTGCACGTGAATGTTATGATGAACTTCTCCTATTGCTTAGATCCGTATCGGTTTTTATTTTAAAGTTAACCAGATTTTTACTTAAGACTACAAGCTTCCAGTGTGAATGCTGCTTAAACATAACCGCTGGATGTTCAGCGAAAAGTGGGGGAGAGAAAAAAAAAGGGGGGGGGGACTAGGAATAAAATTGAACAGAGGGACTAATTAGTTTTGATGGTGCTCTTATTTCGAGTTTCCCCAGAAACGATGACGTTTTTATTTTATAATTTATTACTATTATTATTATTTTCAGTTTGGTGCAATTACTTGGGTAATAAATACCTGTTAAGAAGCATGAAAAAGTAATGCAAATGATATTTTAAAAACCCCACGGCCAAGAATATTTTGATCAAATTTATATAAGGCGATATTCATTTTCTGTATTATATACAATTTAAAATGCTCTAAAAATCAGGAAAAATCGAAAGAAAAATGTAACTGAAAATGTATTGAAATACGCAAAGCTGCTACAAACAAAATCAAGTACAAAAATACCCAATACACGCTAAGATCAATAAATAAGAAAAACATCATTAGAGAACAAATGAATCGTTTATTTTGAAAAGGTAACATCTCTATTTTGATCTCCTCTGTCTCTTTAGAAAATTAAAACAGCGCACGGTTATATTTTTGAATGTCATAATCAATGGTTATTTGGTAAATTATTGCAGTAATTGTGTACTTAACTAAAGGCATTTTTTCATTGATTATGTTCATTCAAAAATATAACCGTGCGCTGCTTAATTTTCTAAAGAGACAGAGGAGATCAAAATAGAGATGTTACCTTTTCGAAATAAACGATTCAAGTGATTCCTTCTTTATTGATATCTGTTTGTATGTTTCGAACATACATAATTTTTTCTCCTCTGAAAAATAGGGGAAGACCGCCTATATTGGACCACTGCTTAAATTGGACCTCGGGCTTAAAATCTAGTACAGAGATTTGTGCTACACTTTAATAGTAGAAGTATAAAGTTTTGGGAATAAAATCAATGTGTATGAAGTTTCACCAGTCTTCGAACTGTTTAGCGTGAGTTACGGCTTGATTTGTGTTGAAAACGTGCGAAATCTTATTTTGCGGACTTGTTTCTAGAAGAATAACTCAAAAACTTGAGAATTGAGGTAAAATTCTGTTACAGTATTATAATCTATGTTTAATAAGGATTACATCAATGTATTTACATGCGCGATTGTGATAATTTTTGACAGAACAATGAGCAGAAGAATAAAAAATGGCGTGTTTTCCTTTATTGGACCGAAATAATTTTCCTATATTGGACCGGTGGTCCAATTTAAGAATATGATTTTAAACAAAACTTTTTCATTATCGTAACATAAAATAAGTGACTCGTCTTATTTAATAGCGTAGTTAAACTCATTTTAAGCATACTTTAACACCTATTCACGATATTCATTTAAAAAATTTTATCAAAAACATTTTTATCAAGCAAAAGATGCAACTTCTTAAAATGTATGTTTTTTTTCTCTTCATCCATTAAGCTGCAGTTTCAGGTTCTTAAGCATAGTTATTAACTTAAATAAAATTTATGCTGGATTACTGAGAGAAAAATATGAAATTCTTTGTTATTTTCGAAACGGTTTTAAAAGTAAACAATTTATATGCTACTAAAATGTTCAATGTAGATGAAGCCGGTCTTTTCACTGTTCAAAAGCCCCAAAATATATTGACGTATAGAGGTAAACACCAGGTTGGAGCAGTAATGAGTGATGAACGTGGTAGAAACACGCTGGTTATTTGCTGCATGAGTGCAACAGAATTGCAAGCTCCCCATGCTTAATTTCAAAAAATTACGTTCCATGTTCGGACTTATCGTAAAAGCTTCCCTGGTGAGCAATATGTTTGTTCAAAAAAAAAAAGGTAGGATCACAAACGATAATTCACACAATTGATACAACTTTCACCCAAACTGTTAAGCCAAGAAATGTAAAAAGAATATCTTCTCTTAATGGATAGGCACAGCACTTACATAAAGAACATTGATGCAATACGCTTGGCTAACGAGCACGATATAATAATGTTTTCTCTTTAAGCACATCATGCACGTAGATGTGGTCTTTATTCAGTCTCTGTCTACATATTTTAATCGAACATGTGATACATGGATGCGAGAACATTTAATGAGATCCCTTATCTAATATCGTATAGAAGAACTTTTTCAACTCTTATGGGCAAACCGCAATCAAGGCCATGGCAAATGCTGTGAGTTGATTCTACAGAACAGGAGTTTGGCGTGTTAATTGACATGTATTTAATAACACTGACTTGACTGCAGCAGAATTAGAGGCACAAGTAGTCCAGATAAAACTAGTCAAAGTGAACAAGTTACATGTTCGGCTGCCCCGTCATTTCAAATTTTTCTAGGGGGTGGGGCAAGATTAAAAACACAATACAATTTCACCAGAAAACAACAAAACCCCCTCCTACTTATATGCAAATAGATTGATTTCTCCAATTCAAGAGGGGGGGGGCAATTGACCCCATCCCTTGCCCCTCGCCCCATCTAAATGACGGACCTGATGCTCGGTGTAACTTGTACACCATGTAGAAGAGCTAGAAACGACTTAAATTACCGTAAATCAGGGTTACTTGGACCCTAGGGGGTTACTTGAGCCCACTACAATAAAATGATAAAATCTAGGTTTGGTACCTACTAGTTGAAGACTTGCACGTAGTTCCTCGTTTCTCCAATAGGTAGAAACCCTCTGCAGTCTCTAACGCTAGTACCAAACCCAGATTTTATCATTTTACTGTGGGCTCAAGTAGCCCTGTTGTGGGTCCAAGTAACCCTGATTTACGGTAGTAAAAGTTCTGCAGAATCGGCAGATAGTTCTCATCAAAACATGTCAACTCTGATTTTGTAAAGCCAGCTCACATATTACCTTTGCCTAAAAAAATAGAAGGAACAAAAAGGAAGGCTATCTCAGCAATCATTCTAACGGCCGTATAAAAGAGGCATAGAGCAGAAAAAGTCACACAAGAAAAAGCAAGAAACTGCACAAAACAATTGTTATCACAATATTTGTCATAGAGATGAAGTGCAAAACATGATTAAGTGTATGAAATGCCATAGGCGAGTTTATCAACACTGCCTAAGTGAGGCCCAAGCAAAAGAAATTCTATTGCAAATCCTGGAGAAAAGATGTATTGTTCAAATATAAATTATTCTATGATTTCCTAGTACAGTCCAATTTAGGAAGCGCATGGTTCAATTTAGGCGCACATATTCCTATATTGGACTTTTGCAACTTTTTATAAGATAATTTTTTTAAAAATAATTTTCATATTTTCAGAAAATATAAGCTCCTAGGGTGGTTCCTGATTAAATTTAGCTTACGATGACCTATTTTGCATTTCTGTTTTGCTTCACATTGAGCGACACAGGCCTCCTGTTCTTAGGGGGTCCAATATAGGCGGTCTTCCCCTACGTTTTTCAAGCAAAATATCGTGTTTCTCCATGATACATATTAAAAATCTTGGAGCAAGAAGACTCTCAGGGTTTTGTTTTTACATGTAGCTGAATGAAAACCTAAAATATAACCTCCTAATTAAAAGAGTAACAACATGTAACAAAAACTTTGCTCAACAAACGAAAAACAAACTCAAACGAAGACACTATCCAAAGCTTCTATGCTGCTGTATCCAACTATACACAAAAGCTGTAGTTTCTTGTTACAGTAGTTAAAACTTCATTTGAAAGGCCCAGCCGAAGAGAGGGCGAATTTTCTTTTTGATCTGTAATGGAGTCAATTCACCGCTAGAGGGCCGCACAGTGGATGTCACGTGTCGACTGGGATCGATACTCTGTTAGCATGCTTTCGTATTGAATTTTAACTGGAGGTGGCCGATCAAAATTAGTTTGCTTTGGCTATTTACGTTATTTTTGTAATTAATAATATAGTACTTACGTTTAGTTTAATTTTTTTTAATTATGATTTAGGTCAGATTGATTTGGTTTTAATCTCTTATTTAGAGTTGACTTTTAATGTTTTTTACTTCGTAATATTTGTTATTAATTTATTTCTCTCTGAATTTTTTTAGCATGAGCATGAGAGAGGTAATTTTAGAAAAAAATTTGTAAGTGTCAGTTAAGAGTCTAAAAACAGCATAAAAAGTTGTTTTTAATTTATTTTTAAAAAATGTTCTTTGTAATGAACACATATTTTAAATTTCTCCTTGTATAGTAAAATGACTTTCTGCTAAAATTGAAATTGACTTTTTCTAAAATATATGCATTTCTATAAACATTATTTTGTATGTGAATACATTGTGCAAATACAATTAAAATACCCATGGTTTTGTGAGAAAAAATATAGGACGTAATGTGAAACTTCGGTTTTGCTTTCTTTCTTTTCTTTTCTTTCTTTTTTTTTTTCACTAATCAAATGAGCTTTATAATTTGTTTTCTTTGTCTAGTGTAGAACCATTAAATATATACTCAGTCATATATTTATGTAATATATTTTTAAGAAATTTTAACTCTGCCATTACGAAACTAAGGATATTTAGATTTTATTCATAGAAGTACCATCCAATGAAATAGTGTAAATGTTAAGTGGTATCTAAGTGATGTTTCACGCTACCAAAATTTTTAATCAAATGCATTTTATACTTAGTAATAAACTAGTACTGGATAAAACAGTAAAAGTTTTGTTAATTAATACCAATAATTTCTGATTAAATTACAACTGTACGTTTTAGCAATATATGTATATTTTTCAGCTATTTGCTTCTTGAATTCTTCGATAAAGATTTTTTTTTCAACGATATACAACAGGTTTGTGCTTTTAAAAACTTTTTATTATATGTATACAGAGAAACAGTAGAGTACATAGCACCCTTCGGCACGGGAGGGGGGGGGGCACACAAGTTTCGGGGCATGCAATACGGAAAAATAGCACTACACGGTTTTTTTTTTTTTTGATCGAAAAAAAAGAGGGGGGGTGAGAGGGGACATGTACAGATCTTGCGAGGGGGGCGCACCGAAGTCTATGTACGTTACTGCTGAGAAAAATGTTAGCATATTAATGGGATGAAAACATTGCTAAATAAATTTCCAGTTTCTCAACATGTAATTGCTTTACAAGAAAAAATATTTTGTTAGAGTCGTTAATAGCAAAATGAATGCTTCAAAATTAATATTCAAAATAACAATTGAAATAATTAGTTTTCTTTGAAACATAAGATTTATATTCTTTTTTCAACTTATATTAACTAAAGTATATTTTCTCCGCAAAGCAACAGTAAGACTCAGGTCTTTTAAATATTGGCCAGAGAAATATCCATATACACTAAATAATTCATTTATGCTACATGTTTATATCTATAAATTTTAAGTAGTAAAGGAAGTAGTAAAATGAAGATTTGGCTGAAATATGCTCTTTTTTAATGAAATGTAAAAAAATTAAATTAATATAAAAATAATAACAAATAATAATAGTTATAAATAAAGACAATAAACTACGTGAACTTTTTCTTCCATATAATTTTCGAAAAACTTCTATTGTTCTGCGTTGTATATTTATGTACCTGTTAGGAAAAGTTGTACGAATTAAAAATGCTATATTGATTTCTTTTTTTTTTTTTTTTTTTGCAAGAAAAAGAAAAGAAACTTTTGTAAACTTACATCGACATTTAAAAAAAAAAAAAAAAATAACAACTGTATTAATCTACATCTTATCTGTAGAGCTTCGTTGGTTGATTTGCATTAGCTGGGGATTTCATATATTTCAATGTTATGTAAAATTTATGAAAACATTTGGGTAAACAATTTAATTTTCCGAAAAAAAAAAACAGCACTTTGACTTGATGAAGCATTTAAACACTTTAAAGCTCTCCTTTTCTTTTCTTTCTTAAAAAATAATTTTGTACAGATCGCGCCTTGTTTTATTAGTAATCTTTTGGTGAAATTTTGACACTTAAAGCATTCTTCATCGAAGTCATCTGCAAAAAACAATGTTTTTTGGCCGTAAGTTTTCTCATTTTATTTTTATGAACAAAACTTTTAAATGATCTTTATTTACATGAGGAAATATGAAAAATAACTTCTCCTTGCAATTGACTTCAGTTGCAACCTTAGTGCATCCACAAGCAACACATTTTGTTGAGAAAAAGAACGGTTCTTCAGTAATGCTTTCAACGCTTCATCCCCGTTGCTTACATCGGCTTCCTAGTTGACACGTGACCTAACGCGACCTGTGACGTTGCGTGAAGGGACTCCATTATTAGAACACTATGATTGCGAGGAAAATGGCGTTTTATGGTCCTCTTCAGGCGAAAAGGCAACAAGGCTGCTAGCTATTTGGAAGGAAGTAATTAATCTTGCACGGGGGATATTAACAGGCCTTAAAACCTGTCTGGAAAGAAGATTCTCCTTTTGCGCCTTGGGAGTGTGTGTGTGTGTGTGTGTGGGAAACTGTGTATTTATTTATTCTCAGCTATCCAACTCTTGGAACTAGTCAAAAGAACAGGCTTGGGGAAAAAAGGTTTAAAAGCCACGGGCTCAAAATGGCCAAACCTGAAACTTTACGAAGTGTGTGACAAGCTTAATAACATCGTTTTGAGGAGGGGGCACTCCCTTTGGAATGAATTTTAGCAGAACAATCGCTTTTTTTATTTTATTTTTCCCTCATCCTTATTTACACGCATCTTAAGTTTTTCAGTCGTTTTCTTCTTCCCGTAGGATACAGCTACATTAAGATAGAGAATTATTTTAATCAACATGTTTTTAACCGGAACCAACAGCTCTTCGGGGGAAATAAATCATTTCTCCTCGAAGTATTAAAGGTTATTGGACTTTGTCGGTCCGATAAACCTATACAATTTTCACTACCCTATCCTCAGCGTCCTATCCACTAAGATTTTATCGATCATGAGGTTGAAATGAGTGTCTGAGAAACTTCGCCCCTACATAAATGTCATGAAATGCTCCATTTTCAATATTTTTTTTCTTAACCTGTCTACCACTTATATCGTATCCTTCAAATCCATTAATATTTTCTCGCCTTGGATTAGGGAGTGTGAGAGGAGTGCATTTTAAAAAGTTTTTACTCATACATTTGTTTTATAAAGATGCGCATTTTTATTTTGTCATTCATTTCAAAACTCGATAATTTTTAAAACATTAGTTTTTAAATATTTCTGCTCACACTTCGCTAATTTTCCCCCTTTCCTTTTCCTTTTCTTTTTTTTTTTTCAATTCCTGAGGACCCCCCCCCCCCCATCCCTTCTGTCTTCTTTTGATCCTTTCTTCTTCTCTGTAATATTTTTCATTTTTTCTATCCTTGCATTAGCTACTTCTTTTTCGTCTTGATCTCTCTTTATTTCCCATATTTTAACTTCGCTTCTTCTTTCACTTCAAGTATGAATTTCAATACATAAATGTTAAGCTTAAAGGTATTATTAGTAATTACTCTACAATAGCTCTGTGCATTCTACTACACAGGGGTGCCCATCCCCCCAAGCTCAATGGCGCTAATTCCCCCCCAAAAAATTTTTCACAACCCTCTTGTGCTTTTTATTTTTATTTTACCCATCTTTTTTTTATTTTATTTACTTTTTAAAATATTATTTATTTATATATTTTTAATTTTTTTTTTATTTATTTATTTTTAAATATTATTATATTTATTTATTTCAATTATAACTATTATTTTTTTATATTCATTATTAATTTCTTAAAAGTTCGAATTATGCACAGAATAGAATCTCTTTTTTTTCCCTTTTAGACATTCCAAGCACACACAAAATAAATATGTAAATAAATACATAAATAATAATAGAGAAATAAAAGAAATAATTTATATAAAAAAAATGAATTAATGAATATTTTTTATTAAAACACTCCGTAAATAATTTAAATTAAGAAAATGAATTTAAATAATTCAAATAAAAAAAACTAAATAAATTAGTTATAAAAAAAATCCCCCCCCAAAAAAAACATGGATGGCGCAACTTGCGCCATAATCCCCCCCCCCTGTGAGCACCCCTGCTATTACATCTTTGATATTTCAAACTTCCTGGTCTGAAGACCTAATGCCAATTTTGAGGTTAGTAATAGAAATATAATTACAAATTATTAGGCTGTAAAACAGTTTGTGTTTTGCTTTAAAAACCCAAATGTTTTTCTGTTCTTTTCTAAAGCATTTTTGGAAAGATCGCGTATGATTAAAATTCATGTCAAATAACTTCTGAACCATGTTTTATTCTGTAATATCTATCAATTAAAATAGTTCTTACTATACATAGCTATATATTATTAGTTAGTATTAGTTTTACGTACAAAGTTAATTATTAGTTGTACGTTTTAGATACCTAGTGACATTACTCTATGCTTTTTAATAATTTTAAAAGAATGTAATTTTTTTATTAGCTTCATCGAGCTGTCTTAGTATTGATTTTAATGCTTGCAGAAAATTTACCGAAAAGTAAGATAAAAAATGTGTGTTAATAACATTAAAATATTAAATATATACATTAATATACATTAAATTGAAAATGCTTATTCAAAATTGTGTTTAATAAGTTACAAAAACATGAATTAATTAAAGCAACTATAGCTTAAATTTTTGTTAAATTTTTGTTTACCTGTTTAGTTTTGAAAACTAAATTTGAAAAGAAAAAGCTACGAAGAAGAAAAAATGTAATTATAACTGGTAACTTCATTGAACTGTATAGCTACCAACTCTGCTCGAAAAAAAAAGTTGCGAAAACGACAGTAGTGTGAAATAATATGACGTTATTGGACCGTTTCATTGAACTTTTTGTCTGAAATTATAACTCTGTTCTGGTAATATTCACGAGCACAAAAATGAGCTTTAAATCATAAGTTTCACACTTAACGTTTTAATGGTCATTATTTGTGAAATAACTTAAAGTTATTGAATTGTTTCATTAAGTCGTTCGTCTGATAATAAGGAATATATTCCAAAAATATTTATCAAAAAGAAAGAATGAAATTTAAATCGGAAGTTTCACTGAACTTGTATTACAGATGCATTTTTCTGAAAATTTTTTTATCAGAAAGAGTTACAAGTTAAGAAATTTTCTATTAAAATTGAACTCTAATATCTATTTAAAAAGGCACTACTGGGCATTTTAGCGTACTCTAATGGTACCCACAAAAGGGTGTGACGAAATACTCTATTATACATGTAAATTCATTTACATCAGTGACATTCATTCTACCAATGAAATGCAATCTATAAATGCTCCTTTTTCTCCTTTGCATACCCACAAATATTATTAGATGCAACCATTTAAAGTTTTTGGCAAATTACAACATACAGCAATGCATGAATGCTACTCTAACGATTAAATAATGGTAGAAACTAAATGGAAATGCCCTTAATTTACATAAATGCTCCATTAACCATTGGAATTTTCAGCCTAAAACATATTAATGCTTCCTTTAAAACTGTTCGCCACTGTAATTCAAACTCAAGCGTTCGGGTGCGTCTCAAGCAATAAAAATGCGAATGCTTAAGTGGAGAAAACTAGATACCGTTTGACATGCACCGCTTGCGAGCGAGTCAAAATATTTAGCCCGACAAAAATGATCTTCTTCCGCGCATCGTTTTGTTGGAGCTGCCCACCAAACTCGATAAAGCACCGCACCACATCATTGCCGGGGGATTGGGTGAAAAATGTTTACAAATGATTGAAGGAAGCGTAAATAGAGATTGTGACGCTTGAGCGAGGGGGCGTGAAATGGGAGTGAGGACTTGTGGCCAGCTCGCGACGCGACAGTCCGAAATTTTGTAGCAATTTTGAGACGAAAGGATGGGGGAGCTGGTACAAATTGCGTAATGTAACGTAGATCGCTCTTGAGCACTTCCACGTCGGATGAAGATATTCGGAGGCTCCAGAGCAGCGTTTCTCAAACTGTTTCATGCATCGACCCCCTGAAAGAGTTTTACCTTAACCAGCTATCAAAACCTCTCTAAATTTGTCAATACATTTTTTTTCTTTCTGCTGCTTCTTTTTTTTCTCTCTCACTCACTCTTTCACTAGACAATAGACTAAATGTTTACTGCCAATTTTCGCACATTTTCAAAAGTAAAATTAGTTTCATAAAATGTTCAAGCAATCTAGATTCTTGATTGCGAGGTAGCGTACTTTAAGCCATAAAAGTTGCTCTCTATAAGAGAGTAAAATTGCATCCGAACGAAAACCTTTCAAAAAGAGAAAATGTACAGCATACTGCGCAAAATTAACCGTACACAATGTAGGTGAATAACATTCAATTGTTAAATTATATATTATTTCTCTGTAGAGAAATAAAACTCCCATTTAACCAAAATTTGATCTTGTTTGCATTTTGATGCTACTTCTCCGACCTCTATAACTTCAATAAACAAATGAAGGAGGAAAATCTTAATTTTCCTTCTTTTTTCTTCATGAATTGACTAAAATTTTGAACTGTAACTAATAGAATGAGCAATTTTATTCCTTTGAGAAGGGGCCCTACACCGTGGCCTAGTTAGCGTATTTAGTAAACAGGCCCTGATGAAGTCTCTTTATCACCGCGTTTGTTTTCTTAAGTAAACAAAATGCATGATTGAAAATCTTCAATATTTTTTGTTTGGTGTTTTTAACCCATTAATACCTACCGTCCCTTTTTAGGGACGGTCCAAAAAAGGGTCTGAATTTCCCCAAAATGAACATTTCAACCGAATAATAGTGTTCAATTAGTATCTTGGTATTGTTTCAATTCGTTATTAGCAGATTGCAGCACATAACCATTGTAAAGTGTGTTCTGTAGCAGTTTTAATATAATCTTTATCAAAAATGACATCGTTCACAATCTCAAGAAAAAAAGCTAAGTTTTCAGTTATTCCCAGCTTTCCAGTTTATGTAAATTACTGATTTTATTTTTTCTTATAAAATGTCTTGCAGAAAAAAAATTTAGTAAAAAAAGTATGTGCCCTATGGGATCTATCGTAACTTTTAAAGGACGATTTTTCTTTCCTTAATAAAACAATTATTTTTTACATAATATTTTTTTTATTATTTTTCCTGTCCATAAAACATTGTTTGTAACCAGTATACAAAATATCTTTGGAGAAAAAATGTCAGGCATTAATGGGTTAATGTTTTAAATCGTATTGTCATCTATAGCAGAATTTATCCGTGCACGCCATGCGTTGACACATTATTTAATTTTATTCGTTAAGTTTTCAGAACTGTTTCTTAAAATTTAGTGCTGTTTTTCCAACTAATTATTTTATTAAACTCATATTTTATGAAGTTTTCATTAATCTCCCTTGAAATAAACCTTAGTTTGGAATGTTGAAAGTACAATTTCCTTTCTCAGAATTTCGCTGAAGGCTTTTTGAACTATACTGCAAAAATATTTCATGATAATACAAGCAATTTGGAAAAAAAAAATTAGAGTTACTCAAAAGAAGATAAAACTCAGAAGTTAGTTCATCAAACGCCGCAGAAAGTTCCTGATGTCTAAAACCACAGAAAGAAATATTTATAATAGTGGATTTTCGTGGGAAATTAGACCTTGAAGTTTTCCAAAAGTTGCTTCATGGCAGTAAAAGTTTTGCGGTAAATATTTAGGCTATATAATAATAATCATTTCTTTGCGTGCACGAAACACGATTACGGATTTAGTTACCACAATGTACTATTCTCACAACCTTTTTATTATTTTTTCGTTCCTTTTTTTTCAACGTTTTAGAACGATTTTTTCCCATTCTCTCCCCCCCCCCAACAAACGGTAAGCATAGCTTTGCTGTCTTTGAAAGGAAGTTTCAAAGCCAAAGAGAATTCATCTTACTAGCGTGTAAAAAAATTGTTTTCTTCTAAAATGTAGTTTTTTTTTATTTTTTCTCAATTCCATATATTGAAATAAAAAGCTTTTTTTTTTATTTATTTTTTTTTTTATTTGTTATGTATCAGCTCGTTACTTATTTTGAAAAAATGAGCCTAAAAAGCGGTAGAATTAAATAATGATTCTTTGATAACTTTTGACATAACTTTAATACTCGAGATAAATCAAAAAATCACTGACGATTTTTAACTACGTACTTACTTTATTTAACACAACTAAAATATCAAGGTGTATTTTTACACCCTTAAAAAAAAGAAATATCTCTGCTTACAATCAAGTTAGTTTTTTTTCCACTATAAATGGTTGAAAGCAAACAAGAGCTTTTCTTTTCCGTTTCACTTCATTGGTAAAAATTTCAAGCCGATTTTGGTAAAGTGTTTATTTTAACGAATTCATCTTAACTACGCTCCGCTGCCAAAGTCAATAATATAACAGAAGTGGGAAGTGCAAGTTTTTCAACAATTTTCCTCATTTATCACTAACACGCCTCAACTTTTAGCGAAAAAACTTTCCGCTCACGCAAATAATCCCACCACTAGAGATGTTTAAAATAAATCCAGCTAAGTACTTCATTATGCATGTAATTGTTTCAGAGGGAATAAAATAAATACGTCTGTATATGCTTTTGGATTGGATTTTACATATCAACACATAAACTTACATCTATTATCTATTTTGCTTTCCTTTGTTACTAAAACTTAAATCTACGATAAATATCAATTTTTCCTTAAAGTCTTTCAATTAGTATCAGTTTGAAGAATGATTAATTTTGAAATGCATTTGATATTTTCATGAAACTATCAGCTCTTCAAATTATGCATTTGTTTCAGTTTACAGAGCATTTTTGCTTTAAATTCTACAGAAATCGCTTTTTAAAAAGGCTTTATTTAAAAAATCTAATTTCTAAAATCTTTTTTTCCGATTAAGTCAAATAGCCCGAAATTGAATTTGCATAAAATATTTTTTTCTCATCTAGTTATAGAAACATGAATAGCCTTTTTTTTTTTTTGCATTTGCATTTGCATTTTTTTCCCTTATGACGGATTAAAAATGATTTTTTCCAAAAAAAAACGTAAATTTTGTTGTTTTAAGCCTAATGTGCTTTTTTGTAATGTTTCTTTAAGTTTCACGTTTTGAAACTGAAGCGAAAGAAAACGCTCCTCTTATTTTTAGCGCTAATAGTGTTGACGGACGTTTTTCTCCTTGGCTGAAAGTTGCCCCAAAAATCACGGATGCTTGGTTTGCCAGTGGTGCTGCCATCTGTTGATGATGGTTGGAATTTCAAGTGGAGGCAATATCTGCACACCTTCGGAAGGCGCTTTTTTTTTTCGCGAGACACTTGACGTTTTTATGATGATATAAGAATTTTTTTTTTAATCTTTGATTACACAGTTTTTAAGCGCAGTGCGTTTAATTAGAAACGGGGGTATAGTTATTGTTTACTTGTTTTATTTTGTATCATTTTGATAAAGACCAAAATTAACTTGTATTTACTTTTTTGTTCTTTCAAAGACAGTTGGTTTCGAAATTATCACAGGCATTTATCATATAACTGAAGAGAAAAATTATTTTCGAAAGGATTAATATTGTATAAAAACATTGTTTTGTTCCAGTAAAATAGTAAAAATGTGTCTCTGAACTTAAGACTCCTCGGGCTACATTTTCATTCTGAGAGCAGGACCCGATGGAACTCTGAAACTAGGGGAAATTCAGTCTCATTTCAGCCCCCCCCCCTCTCACACATACGCACACACCTTTCCACCTCTTTAGTCTGGGAGCTTTTTCCAAATTCTTTGCACAGTTAAAGCAAAAACCACAAATGCCACGAATCATTTTTCCAAATTTGTTAAAGCTAATTGAAATTTATTTTCCGCTTTCTCATATTAACATATAGGAATTTTTGCACATTGTATATGGTTTCACTGCTTCGCTACGATTTGTTGCTAGATCAAATTTATTACTTTCATTAGATTAATTAAATCTTATAAAAGTTAAATGTACACTAACAAAGCTGGGTCAAATCATATTTAAAAATAGCTCGTATCGACTATATTTTATGAAACTTGAACTTGTTTTGTAAAATAATTCCGAAGTTTTTGTTGAACCAACACCAATTCTAATGTTTACGCTTTCTTTGTCAAAAAATAAATGCATCTAAAAACTGAAAGTTTTTTTTTTTTTTTTTTTGTAGTTTATAGTCATTTTTGGTTCCTCTGAAAATTTTCAGCTAATAAAGCACATGACAAAATAAATAAATAAATAAATAAATAAATAATAATTATAACAAATGACCGTTGGTGATTTCAGTGTAAAAATTGATTCTGAAACAAAGAATCAATATTTGATCAGCTGCAAAAAGCCTAAAATTCTTTTATGAAAAGACCAGTTAGCTATGCAGGGGTGCCCATCCCCCCCAAGCTCAATGGCGCACATTCCCCCCCCCAAAATTTTTCTCAACCATTTTGTGCTTTTTATTTTTTATTTTAACCCCTCTTTTTTATTTTATTTATTTTTTAAATTTTATTTATTTATTCATTTTTAAAATGTTATTTATTTGTTTATTTTAAATGTTATTTATTTTTTAAAAATTTATTTATTTATTTAAATATTATTTGTTTATTTTTTTAATTATAACTATTATTTTTTTTATATATTAATAATTTTTATAGACGTACTAATCATGCGCAGAATAGAATAGCTTTTTTCCTATTCCAGACATTCCAAGCACACACACAAGCACAAAATAAATAAATAAATAAATAAATAAATAAAATATTAATAAGGAAATAAAAGAAATAATTTAAATAAAAAAACAAATTCGTGAATAATTTTTATTCAAAAAAATCAGAAAATAATTTAAATTAAAAAATAAATAATTAAATAAATAAATAAATTAGTTTTAAAAAATCCCCCCCAAAATTTTTGATGGCGCATCTTGCGCCATAATCCCCCCCTGTGGGCACCCCTGTAGCTATGTATTGGTATGTAGTTTTTCAGGGGTGTCCAGTGGAAGTGATGAGTTTGGACGCTGACTGCGACAATTTTTTATTATTTTATTTTTTTTTTGAGCCTGGGGGGGGGGAGTTCTAGGGGCATTTTTTCGGTTTTAGGGAGCTCTTGGTGTGGCTTAATTAGTTTATAAAATATCTTGATTTATTTTAGTAAAAAAAAAATAATCACCATTCCAATCCCCAAAATAGGAATTAATTTAAAGAAGGGAGAATGTTCCTATAGTTAGAGGGCGTGTGTGGGCCTCGTAATCATTACTTCTGTGTTTCGAGCAGTATTTCTGGCCGAATGCAACGCCAGGTGTCTTTTCCTCGTTACCATCGTTAAAAAAATGAGCCGCAAGCTTCAATAAAACGCTTCGGGCCGTACCAAATTCAAAATGGCACTTGTGGTAAATTGCGTCAAATTTTTTTTGGTAGGAACACGTGCGTGAGATCCACAACTCATTGTCAGCTAGATGGCGCTGGCGGAAGAAAAATCAACCCCTGATCGTCGCAAAAAATAAAGACTGTGATGAATCGGTTTGATTTGACCGCATCTTTGGCTGTCGGGAATTACGTGAAAGGTTTTTTTTTTGCTATTATTTCATTTTTTTTTTCTTTTTCCACTCTCCCGCAGTAGAAATTCTGTGACCGAAATTTTACCCCTTTCGCCAGAGTACATAATAAGATTTTTATCACCCTTTCAATCCTTTTTTTCCCCTTTGGGGTCTCGGCCTCATTTTCGTTATAAATCTTCCCACGAGATATTTAGAAGGCCGATTCCAAAGGAACCGATCGGACTTTATATTGAGGTCAACGGTTTTTCTGTTGGCACTCCCGCCTTATAGTGAAAAGACTTGACCCAATGAAAATTTGGGGGAAAGCTCCCATTCCCTGCTAAGTCTTTGTTAAATTTAGCCTTGGAATGAAGGGGGAAAAGTCATGTTTACGAGGAAGGATGAGACTCGACACAATGCACTTTCTAAATAACGAATGGGGCTCTTGGTTAATTGATTCCCCTTTTGGTAGTATTTTTTGGGTACGAAAGAGGGGTGGATTCTGGAGGGGATGTCTCGGGTAGCTCCCACTCCTTTTCAAGGATCTGAGCTCTCTTTTCTTACGGGCATCAACAGTATTCGCGGATGAAAAGAGATCATCTGATAAAATTATCTGTTGCCGCTCCACTACCAAAGGGTTCTTATAAATGTATGCTTTACTTTAGTAATTTTTTTTCTGAGCTAAATTGATTGTATTGAACCATGGTTTTTAAATCCAGTTTAAATTCTTGAATTCATCATTACTTAATTGTACATTCAAACGATCTTTTCAAGAGGATAAATTACTAATAATTCTGTCTTAACTGATAGCGCATATAAAATATTAAGAAAAATGAAACGTTGCATATTTCATCCACAAGATAATTATGATGTTACAGTGTTTTTTTAGAAGAAGAAAAAAAAAGAAATAGCAGAATATCATGCACTCCGAACTCTTCATGTTTTTTTCTAACTAAAATCAAACTGTTGGTGAAATGATCTGTATTGAAACTAAAAGTTAATGCAGTGGCAGTAGCATGGAAGAGAAGAAAAATGTCCATGAAACGCAGCGGGCAATCGAAACAAGTTAGCAATGTAACACTGCTAGGGAGAGGGGTTAATTCTCGGATAACATTTGGTTTCAAACTACTTTGTCAATCCTCTTATATTAATGTAAATGCATACAAAGATTATAGGACTAAATCCCGTACAGAAGTCGGTTTCTGACGACCAAATGCTCTCCAAGGGGAAAATTCTGGCAGAAGGATTTCTAGGGGGCTGTCAAGGGGAAGTTATGCTCAGTCATGTTTAGACGTCTCCAGAAATTTCGGAAGATTTGATATTATAATGATAACACAATTACTAAGTATTACTTCACATTGAAATCTCATAGAAATCAAGGCCTCAGTCTTAAATTCGCGCAAAATTTACTTCCAACCCCCTGAATCAAAGTTACTCTCTACCCTTTCTTCTCTGATAACACAAATCTGGACAGCACAAAGGATAAGCAATGAAAAATAATTTTCAAATCTACTTTCTTCTGTTTTATATAAAATCGATAGATTTTAATATCACCGTTGCATTATAAATGAGAACATGAGTGAAGTAGTTCACTTTAAGTTAGGAGGTAGTTTTCCAAATATTTCCTTGATACTAAGTTGAGAGTTTGCATACCCCCCCCCCCTCGGTTTTCTTCCAATACACATGTTCCTTTGTTCCGTATTCTCCCCCCTCCCCCCCGATTTAACTGTCATCAACACGTGTAAACAAGATAAATAGCAGACGTGGCTAGCGTCATGTTGAGAGGTAATGAAAAATAAAAATACGTCACGTAATTCTCATCATGTACTCCCCCCCCCCCCCACTCTCTTTTATTTCTAATTTTACAATGCAGTTTTCGAAAAATATTCCTGGCGTTACAATTGCACGTTTTTCCTTTTGCTTGTGTTATTTGATGTTAAACTTTTTTCTCTTATATTTTCATTCTAAAAATTACGAAGAATTTTCGCTCTGCACACTCTTGTTGATCTTAAATTTTTCCTTGATGTTAATTTCTAAGACTTCCGAGAACCTTTCTTCTGTTATCTTTATTTTTCCAATGTTTTTATTTTATTAAACATAGCTGTATCAATAAATTGACAATGAATTTTTTAACAATTTACTTTTCAATTTTGAAAAAAAAAAAAAAAAAAAAAACTTTTAAAAACATTTTTTATCGTCCTTCGGTAGGAAAAGCAATTATGACTAAACTAGCCTGGCCAAGATTTATAAATTGCATTTCTGAAACATAATTCAATCGCAATTACAGTACATTTTATGCCATTAAAAATATAACTAAAACTAAACTAAAACTTAAAGTACAAAATAGAAAATACTAAATGTAATATTTTTGCCTAACAGTTATGATATTAATTGAATTAGTACAACTAATGAGCAAACTTAGTTAATTTTGTGTCACTAGTTCGCTTCATAATGTTTTATCTTCCGCTTTTTCATTTAGTGTTAATTATTGCGTTTATGGAGTAAGACAAAATTATTCTTTAAAAGTGCAAAATATGTCATTAGTGCAATTAGTATAATTTATAAAGAAGTATCATCTGATATCACCCATATTGATATTTATTGTGTTTCTATAGCGTAAGATTAAAGTGTAAACACAATTTTATTCGATCACTTTTAAACTGCTATTTAGACTGAATTTTAATGTAAATACACTTGGCTAAAAGTATTCTCTTATCCATTATCAGATCCAGTTACTGGAAAATTCCAAATATCATCATTTTTTTTTAAACTTTAAAGATGTTTAGATGGCACAACGAAACATTTACAAATGCTGAAACTTACATTTTTCCTTCTTTGCTTATGAATAGATGAATAAATATGTAGGCATTAGTTTATATCCACTATCATGTAAATCTTATCTCTCTTGTGCAATATTTTTTAAAGAAAGATTTAAAAGATCGGTCTCTTCAAGAAAATAGATTTAACAATTTGTTTAACGTCCTGGGTAGCACAACAATTATTTAATTGTAACTAAGACTCTTAACGTATAATTAATACACACCTTATTACTTTTTATTTTACTTTGCTGATTTTTTTTTTGCTGTCATTACCTGGGAGGAGACGGGGGAGGTTTACCATGAAGATGTTTCAATAGACAGTATATTTTTAGGGCTTATAAAGTTTTTTTTTTCGTCTAGCCTAAAAGTAGAACAAACTTGCATTTATTGTGAAAAATTTCAAGAGAGAGTAGTTTCTAAGGCTTGGATTTATTTTTCTTTTTAAAACTTAGAAGTGAAAAAACGTAAAGATATGAATTTATTAGTAAGAGATTCAAAATACGTAGGATTTCTAAGGGTTTTATTCGTTTCTTTCCCTTTTTTCCCCTTTCGTCTTACATACAAAAAATAAACTTAAATTAACATTAAAGGGAAATTGGACGAAAAAGCCGTCATCTTGTCCCGCACGTGACGCTCATGTATTTCATTAAAAAGTACTGATTTTAAAGGGTAATTCTGGTAACTTCGCTGGTTAAGAAATCACAAACCGGTGTGGGACTTTTTCCATGCAAACAACTTAATTCATTACCTTTTAAAATTACTACTTTTGATTGAAATATATGAGCGTCACGTGCAGGACAAAATGGCGGCGTTTTCGTGGAATGGACTTAGATAAGTTTCAAGAGATGCTATGACTTTTAGGTGAACTTGAAACAAACAGTTTTCAGCAAACTATTTTTTTCACTTAAACTGTTCAATGGGCCCAGGTAGCACAAATAACCTTCAAACGTTTTATTAACGTTTTTAAGCGGTTGTTACAACGTTAATAACCATTTTACAACCTTTAAAAAACGAAGTGTGCTACTTGGGGGGGGGGGGGCTGTGATGGGTGATCAAAATCAACTCATCTTGATGTAAAATGTAAAACTCGGTGAATTTGCGAGCGATTCCTATTCTAAGAAACTGAGGACCAATGGATAATGGAACCAATAGTTCTAGCCCGTGGAATTCTTCTTAATATGAGGATGCTGCTCTGGCATAAAAAATGGTTGCCCACCACTGTTCTAGACTCTATGCTGTTACTCGAGTTCGGGGGAAACTCATTACATTCAACTTTCTGAAAGTTTTATTTATTTATTTATTTATTAATCGTGTTATATTATCTTAGAAAACTTTCAAAAAGAGACATTACTGCGTTTTTTGACCTGAATCCATAAACCAGGATTTATCGTCTGAAAATTTAAGCAAATAACATATTATTGTAGTATTTATGCTTCTGACCTAGGCAAGGTTTATCTTTTTAATAACATTATAAATTTATTTTAACCGAGAAATAAAAAAAAAATACTATAGTTGTATCTATTGCAAATCTACTTTGTTATATACATTTTCACAAGAAAAGATATTTTGTCTGAATGAGTATTCATTCAAACTGAAATAAAAATATTTTTATTATACTTTATCGGCATGATATGACAAAATTCGTTTAAATTCTAAACACAGTGATGGTAATAAATTCATCTCTTCCTGATAATTTTCAAATATTTTTAGAATGTCACGAAAAAACCATCCCGTGAAAAGCAGTAAATATTACGTAAAACTTAGATTAAAGTATTTATTACGATATCCACCACAGAGGTCGGCGATTTTTTCCCACATTGATAGCAATTTCGTGATAGCATTTACAAATTCCTTTCTACGCAGGGCCATAAAATAATCGCTTTTGTGGGATGTAAATTTTATACATGTTGCCATATAAAACATACATCAAAGCATGGGGATTTTTGCAGGCAAAAAATGCATGCTAAATAGCATTTTCTTCGACGATTTTTATACACATCTCAATAAAATGAAAGATTACTACCCAACATAAAATCAAAATCTCATTTCGAGCCATAAAAAGTCTTTTTATATCATAAGTCTTTTTCTTCCGAAAAGTTTTTTTTTTCTTCCCCTTCTCCAAAATCTACATCAACCATTTCCATACGTTTAATCACCGTTTTTTTTAACTATAAAAGTTACTATTATTCGATTATACCATCCCCACCAATAGCATTCAATCACTTTATGTGACTCTCCTAAAAACAACGCTACATGTGTAATCTTTATTACAACCCCATCCGAGTCCAGATCTATTGATAAACGACGCTTCCAATTAAATCTCATTTATCTGCGTAAAAACGATAATAGTTGAAGACAATGTTTTCTCTTTGAGCAATTTTTTGGAGTAGACAACTTTATTACAGTTCGCTTTTTGCCACAGCAAGTCTCTGGCCAGTGTCTGTGAATGGGCAATTGGCGGTTTTCCCACCCAAAGAGCTTGGAAAAGGGCAACGCTCTTGGATGTATGAGATAAACGACTTCTTTTCCACTGTCCTTTTGCCGCAATCTCTTCCGTAATGGCCAAGCGTGTGACAAGCCTGGCTACTTAATCGGTGGCTACTTGCCTTGACAGATATGCTAATTGCTCTTCCAGCTGTTGCCGATTGTTTTCGGTCAAATTTCGAAGCTGTCATCGGTACAGAAACAAACAAAAATAAAAATTTGCTCTGAGAAATGAGCAAGTTGCTTCCACATTTGCATGTCATTGTTTTTTTCTCTGATGGATTAATTAAAGAGTTCAAATAAATTTATTTGTTTAATAATAGATATTGCGGTATCGTTAATAACTAACCAGGCAGATATACCGAAAAACAAATGTAGTTAAGAATAAGGATATCTTTTTCATGTGTTTTGATTTAGCAGTATTTAATCCCCACTTCAAGGCTTCTTTTGAATCCTCTATAATTTTCTACTATTTATGGTTAGTGCTATTTATTTTAATGACACTGTTTAGACTGCAATTATTAATTAACTTAACGCCATGCAGTTTTTCTTTTATATGTTTAGTAATCTCTATTAGGCTATTTACTTCAGTTTACCCAGAAGTACTTTTTATGCTAAGTATTATTTGTAGGTACTCAACACATAGCATTTCCCCCCTCCTCGTACAAGAAGGGAAAAACGTTAATAACTGATTACTCAAAACATATTTGATGTATTGAGTAGCCTAATTGGGTGGTGTTTTTCTTATAAAAACTACAAATTGCCGAAATATCTATATCTCCTTTCTAAATCTCATTTTTTTCTTTATCTTTCTTCTCGTTTTTTGTGTAAGTCAGAGTTGGTTTTCTTTCATGAAGGCTCATTTAGTTATTTATCTTTTGCTTTTTTTACAAATCAAATTATTTTAACTAATATAACGGAGTTTTGATTCTGTGGCATTGTTTGTGTTTATATAAGCTTTTAGATATTGTCAATAAGAGCATGCATATGAATATTTACGAACTGTGTTACATATATCTGTATGTATATCATTTTTCGCAAATGTCACACTGTAAAACTGAATTGATAACTGTTTAGAGAATGAATAAATTGAGGATTATTTAGAAAGGTCTTTTTTTAGGCAAACAGCATTGAGAAATACTAGTTACGGATTCCGGGCTGTTGTGCCGTGGTCTGAATTGCTTTAATCCATACGTTTCGATCGCAACTGCGGCGGTCATCTTCAGTGGGTGTCGTTGATTAACTTGTCGACTGATGCGAAATTTCGAACTGCTGCATGATTTTAAATTGAAAACACAGCGCCCTCTACCATCCGGCTCGGGATTGACAGATGACTGGATGCCAAAGCTTGTTAACTTTTACTTCTTCCTCCTTCTTGTTAAAATTATTTGGGTGTTCGAAAATTTCAATGGCCTCTTTATGCAATCTGGGGAAAAAATTTGAAGTCCGTGAAATTATTTTGGCCTCTTTGAATTTTATATCATGGATTCCATTACTGAAATTGTGCTCCGCGATTGGTACTGTCAATCCGTTCCGACAGGAACAGATTCTGTTCCTATGGGTTAGTTTATATCGGGACGACAAAACGGAGTGTTAATACAAGAATCAAAGAGCATCAGAGAAATTGCTGGCTGGGTCAGACTGAAAAGTCGGAGATCGCGGAGCACACTTTCAGTAATGGAATCCATGATATAAAATTCAAAGAGGCCAAAATAATTTCACGGACTTCAAATTTTTTCCCCAGATTGCATAGAGAGGCCATTGAAATTTTCAAACACCCAAATAATTTTAACAAGAAGGAGGAAGAAGTAAAAGTTAACAAGCTTTGGCATCCAGTCATCTGTCAATCCCGAGCCGGAAGGTAGAGGGTGCTGTGTTTTCAATTTAAAATCATGCAGCAGTTCGAAATTTCGCATCAGTCGCCAAATTAATCAACGACACCCACTGAAGATGACCGCCGCAGTTGCGATCGAAACGTATGGATTAAAGCAATTCAGACCACGCACAACAGCCCGGAATCCGTAACTAGTATTTACTCCGGCCGTGAAAGCCTTCATTCTTACAGCATTGAGAAAGTTTCGATTTCAGTACAGCAAAAATTTTTAGAACGTAGTCTGTCTACATCAGATCTTGATCTTATCACTGTGGTAAAGATTCTACATAAACCGTGAATTTGTGTTAGGAACACACTCACACCACACCCAGACATCTATTTTTATATAAATATATTGCTTATAAATATGCTGTATATTGTAAGATATTGTTTAATTGTTCTACTTAATTATTTTAGTAATCTACTTCATTTTTCTGTAGAAATAGTAGTATGAAAAAAAAATCACTTTCTTAATAGCTAACACAAGTATTATATGAAATGTTGAATTTGATTTAATGTTAGAGAGCTTTTTAGAATATTTTTTCTTTTTTGTTCAAACGCTTATTAATTACTTCAAAAGAAATCATGTTGTGAATTGTAGTCCATCCTTTAACTGTTATACTTAATATTTTTAGTAATCCACTTCGTAGTTTTGTAGTTGATGAAAGCGAACACCTTCTCAATAGCTGACACACAAGCGCTATATGCGAAATATTTTCTCAACACAATGAACACGTCATTGTGGCAACTTTCTCACACATTTCATAAAACCGCAATCATTTTTTCGTGTTGTCATTTTTTTTCTGGATATTTCATCGTTAACGTTAAACGTCAAACCTTTTACTTGTCATATTCAGCAGAAAATATATTTCTCTAACTTCTCATCCTTTGACCATCGCTTTGCGGCTCTTTTTTTTATGAGAACTCCGCATTTTAGCGATAAATTTATTACCATCACGACAGATTGTTTAGGTTTTCACATAACGCTATATCTGACTCATCCTCGATTCTTTATAAAGGGAAACCCAATCAGAGCTATTGTTTCCTGAGCGAAGGGAATTGTTTAAGTGCGGAAACAATGCCGTCAAAAAAAAATGCCGTTTAACTGCAAGTTTGGAGAAAAAAACAAGTTGGTAACATTATTTGTGTGGGAAAAAGAGAAACCAATTGTTTGGAAAATTCTTATGTAGCTGCAAGTTACAATGTTTTTTTTCCCCTCAAAGATTCTTGCGTTTTCGAAGGAAAGAAAAAGATAATTATTTACTATTTATTGATTTGTATTGTTCCCATACATTAGTAATAAGGAATACAAAATTTGATGATAATGACCAATATTGGTAAATGCCTTTCCTTTTGCTTGTCTCAATGATTTTTTAACCGCTAATATGTGATGTAGATTTTCGATGCTGACATGCATTATTTGAGGTTTATAAAGCCTGATCACATTATGATTTCATTTTCCGGTTGAGTCATTAATGTCAACACTTGCACATTTATGCCATACGCATAGGGCCACATTTGTGCATTTATGCCACAAATATTCAAGTGACTAATAGTATTTTTTGACACATCATGTAAAACAGTCTGGTTTGTTCAGGTTAAAATTTAAATCTATACAAGCTTTCAAAAAAGAAGTAAATAAAAGGGCTTCGCGAAATTAAGCATTTTGGTCTTTTCAACAGAAGAAAAGCAAAGGAACGCGTTATAGTGAGTTGGGGAGCACACCCCACCTAAGCGGAAACATTTATAAAAACTGTTATGTTAATGAAAAGCAGGTCTTAAATAGGGTCTAAACTTGAGTTCTTTTTGCCTATTGAGATAAGAGTAATGTTTTCAAAAACTTATGTTTACAGCGGTGAAATTTTCTACTTTAAGTTTGAAAGGGAAAAAGAAAAGAAAGAAAAGAGATCTGTTCCCCGATGAGAGTACATTTTGATTCTAATTAGTGCATTTCATCATTAATCGATAAAGATTGATTAATTGTCTGCCTATTTGATCTCAGTAGCTAGTGAGGAAAGAAAAATAATTTTGAGTTTCTTGTGACTACAGTTAAGAAATAAAAGACGTCAATTCATGTCTTTGGAAAACAATGTGCTAGCATTTTTAATATCTTCTGTTTATCCTTATCAGTGAAATGTAACCAGATGATCTCAAAGTCGTCTTATCTAATATTATTAATGTATGTATATAAACATCATGTATTAAAAAAAATCCAAAAGTCTCAGCAGGGGATTTTTAAATTTTATTTTCTGTTGTATTCTATTAGCTTACTTTTTTTTGAATAAGTCTGCGGATTTAAATAACTCTTTTAGCTTAAAGCTGATAAAATGTAATAATTTATAAGCATTTGATAATTATATTTCATGTTTTTAAGTATAAACGCAGCGACGATAGATTTCAAAGTCTTCTTTAATCTTATTTGTTTAAAATTTTTGAGAGTTTACTGTAAAACTAACTTTTAAGATGTCTGAAAGATACTCTTCAAAGCATCTGGTATGATTTTTTTAAAAAAAATAATTGTTATATATTTTTTTTCCTTCTGAATTCTTACTCAAAATTAGTTCTAACTAATAGAGCAAAATCTCAACAAATACCTGACACGTATGTGTTGAAACACAGTAAGAAATGAATGATATTTTTACAGTTTAATACAGCTAATTTTATAGTAATTTTACTGTAATAAACTAAAATTGCTAGTTTTATAGTTTATTACTGTGCATTTTACAGTTATAAACTGGAACCTCTGCTGCCAGTATTACACTGTTGTTTTTGTAGTATAAAAAGCTAATTTTACAGTAATAAGCTGTAAAATTGCTAATTTTACAGTAATAAACTGTAAAATAGCTAGTTTTTCAGTTTATTACTGTGCTTTAACAGTTTTAAACCTCTGCTTAAACAATTTATTTTTGCAGTGAAAAACAAAATAGATAAAAAAAACAAATACAAGAGAAGGAGAAAGAGCCAGAGAGAGAGAGAGAGAGAAAATAAAATTGCCTATCCCAGGTTAAGGTTATTTCCTGAAATGAAAAACTAACTCGAAATGTGAGAAAGGAAAGGTGATTGATCTTCGATGGCTTCTCCAGCCTCATTACGCCTTTGGGGAAAAACGATCTGTGAAAATAAAACAAAAACAGCGACGCGCATTTTTTGCATTTATTCTGATCTTTTTAGCTAATTGCTTCAATTAACAAACACTAAAAGTTTAATGCGAGACGTATGTGGAAAGACAACTTTCCTCGCCGAGTCTAGCTGTTGTAACTACAGTGATTATTTTCACGAAATAAAGCAAAGTTCAAACTTTTTTTTTTTTTTTGCACATTATCAAGCCGTTTAGTCTGTGAGAAAGCTTTCGGGGCAGAATCATGCAGATTAAATTTTTTTGTCATCTTAAATCGCATTAAACCGGAATTTCATACCCTCTAGGACTACAATCATGACAGGTAATCACTCACCGGAGCTTTGGGTTTTATTTTATTTTTTTTAGTTAACTTTCTATTAATGAGCGTATATGTCAACAGATTACAAACGCAGCTCCTCTGCGCTCTTTTTATCTTTGGAACGTAGTCGCAACTGCTGTATTTCCTATTATTAGCCACATTATACGAGAAAACATATTATACATTTTTTTTTCGTTGAGTCTTGCTCGAAGGGATTTAATCGGTTCTTCATGTTGAACATACTAGAAATATAACACTGGTCAAAACTATTGCAAGTTTGAGAAATCTAATATTGTATTAAGGATTAACTCCAACGTTTTTTTTTTTTTTAATTAAACTGATTTTTAGTATAAATGTAGTGAAGTAGTTTAAGAAAATGGTTATGGTGAAGTTTCGCTCCATAAATAGAGAATTGAAGGATTGCAAAACCTTGTGGAACTATGTTTAAAAGAGTTGGTGCTGTGATAAAAATTAGAGGAGGATTAAAAACACGATAAATGCTTAACTTGTAAAATATCAATTAACTTGGAATTTTGAAGACCAAAGAGTGAAAATTCGCAATATTAAAAATTATTCTGAATAGATATTTCTCTCTCTCTCTCAAAGAACTAGTCACCGAGGAATTCTTTTTAGTCGCCTTCAACCAGGCACCCGGGATCTGCTGGATACTGTTTACGATTGACTATGAGTATTACGGCGGAAGATAATGATGCCTCTGTGATTTTTTTTTTTTCTTTTTTTTTCAAGATGGAACTGGTTTTCGAAAACGTACATTTTAATTATTCAGGAGCTGGAACGAAAATTTTGATGGATGCCAATATTTAAATCGCTTGTAAAGTACATTAAGGCAACAATTTGCAATACAAATTATGTAATTATGGCTTGAAGGGAGCTTCGTTTCTTCAGGAAGCTGAAGCAGAGCTTTTTAAAGTAATGTTAAAATAATTTAAATTAATGATGTGCAATGTTTAAATACAGCTCCATATCCATCGAGCAAATCTCGCGCAAGCAAATATTTCTGCTAATATTAATGAATTAATGCATGCGGCTGAATAACGACATGAGCTGTTCTTTTGCGTTTGAGGCAAGTTGAAGCAAAAATCTGTGAGAAAACTCGAAGGTTAATTAATTCAAAGGAATAATAGAACTAATCTATTTTACAGCAGGAGATTTTAGGGGTACCCTGATAAGTGCTGCTATCCAGCGTAATTGAAAAATATATCTATTACATTAAGAGACCCCATATGATTCTAACAAGGGGCTTAATTTCTAACATGGGAGGTGCTTATGTTCTTCAGAAATTGCTTCAATACGTAAATGAACCCCAATTTTGTCTTAATATGAAAAATTCGCATAAAATTGAAAATAAGTATAAAATACACAAATTAAGCCGTGGTACTAACGCTGCCGTCGCGTTATACTTAAAATTTTTCTTTTTTTGCTTACGTCTCTTCGAATTCCTACTCAGCGTAATTTGATTTGCTTCATGTTAAAATACGCATAAATACTACTACCATATAAATGATCTTTCATTCGTCCTTTTTCTTTGTTAAATTAAAAAACAATTACGTAATGCTCCAAAAATATTTAAAATGCATAATTGTTTTAATATTTGAAATGTAACTTTTAAGTGTTTATAAATTCCAAGATTTTTAAAATTTATTTTCATCTGCTTCATGTTAATAAAAAAGTGATTCTGTGTAAAAAGTTGCTAAAGTAAGCAAAAAAGGCCTTTAATGAACTTCCAATTATAAAAATATCTTCGTGTTTATTTTTTTAAGTTTTTATTTATCGTTTTATTTAAATTTACTAAATGTTTTCTTCGTGTGACACAGTTTTACTTCAGATTTGTAGCCGCAATTGAAGATTGTATAAATTACACATACACTGAAGTGACAAAAGTCATGGGATAGCAATATGCAAATTTTCAGATGGCAGTAGCATCGCATAGAACAGGTATAAATGCGCAGTGCTTTTACAGAGCTTTCATTTCTGTTCAAGTTATTCATGTGAAGAGGTTTTAACGTGATGATGACCGCACGACGTGAATTAACAGACTTTGAACGCGGAATGTTAGTTGGAGCTAGACGCATGGGTCATGCCATTTCGGAAATCGTTAGAGAATTCAACATTCCCAGATCCACTGTGTCAAGAGCAGGGCCGTCGACAGGTTTCATGGGCCCCTATGCAACTTTTTGTGGGCCCCCCCTCCCCCAAAATTTTACTTAAACTTCCTACTATTATTTTCACATAAATAGCGTAAATTTTCTCAAAGGATGTAACTAAAATTTCATATGTTTAACTGAAAGTTTCTGTAATAAAAGAAAAGAAAGAAACGATTTGCGATACTTTTTTTTAAAGGAGTTTTCAACTTTTAGGGCCGCAGCTGCAACACGCCTTGAATTTTAGGAGTGCAGGCGGAACATTTGCTTCTGCCCCTTCCCCTCCCTAGATTTTTCATAAGAGAAAAATTTGCTCTTAACTTTCCGATGAATTGTAGATATAATTTCATTCAACATTTTTGAAACTTTTGTGTATCTTTTTCGCTGATTAATGATAATAGCCCCGTGTTTTTTCTCCTTTTTTAATGATCCCGCTGCTTCTTTCTTTTTTTTTTAAATTGGCCTAATAACGGGATGAGTATTAGAATGGTGCAATAACCTCTTTTTAAGTAGGGTGTAGAGTAGACTAGTCCAAATTCCAGGGGGTCCGGGGGATTGTCCCCCGGGAGAAATTTTGAAAAATAGATACAAAATTCGGCAGTTTGAAGCCTTATATGAAGTAATTAGACGGTCAAATATGAGAAAAAAAAGAGGCAAACAAAGACCCTCGAAAAGTTATACATTCGGTCAAAATTAAAATGGTTCGTGGTTTG